>JBBPBX010005279.1:5367-29215 GCA_038048925.1 Garcialebias charrua | reverse complement strand
AAAAGGTGAAGAAAAAAAACAGTCACAATAAAAACAAAAACACTTGGTATCCCATTTAAAGAAACAAGTCCAACATGTGAAGATGAGTACTGTACTAAACATTAGGGTTCTGACACCACATCCCAGAGGAACACCCACAGGATGAAGATCAGCGCATGAAGGAAATATGAATAGAATCAACATCACTGCTCTACTACAGTATATAGAAAATGAAGTGCTACTTTGAGACTCATGCTGTTTGAGATTTAATTAACTACAATTTCTTCACAGTAGACAACAAGGTAATTCTGGTTTATATACAGTAAAATATGAAACTATCATTCCTTGAAGGAATACATATCGCCTGGCAATAATTTCAGATAATCTGATCAGTTGACACTACGCAGGTGTGTTAAGGAAGACTCTCAGATTTTGTAAAAACACGACCCAGTTAAAAACACGTTTGTGTTTGTTAAGGTGTGGCAACCATCAAAATCCAAATGAATCACATGTTGACATATTTCTTATGCTTACTTTTTGAAAGTTTAAATAAAATATGCCCAGTGGTTCATAAGATATTTTAACTACAGTAGTCCCTCGGTACTTCACGGTTCAACTTCGCGGACTCGCTCTTTCGCGGGTTTTCAAAGTAAGATTGAACACGAGAAAAAAACGTACAGGACACGTGATTGTCAGCGTTAATATTACTCACGTGATTGGGACAGTACTGGATTCAGTACAGTAAAAAGTTAACGGAAATAGTTCAGACAGGCACCACCATTCTGTAGTTTTCTCTCAGTAAAGCTAGATTATAGTCGACATGTCGCGCAGCGCGCGAGGGTGCACGCGCCAAAAGTGACGCAATATCACAGTCCCCGCCCCTGCGCGTTGGCCCCGCGCGTCGTCTTGGCGCGTGTCGTGCACCTCAGAATTTTTGAAACTCCGCAAGCCTAGTGCGCGCGCGGTAGGCGCTACAGAATTGATTCGGGTGGGGACCTTCACGCCAGAGCCTGCAGCTGTCTGCACCGCTGTGGTCGTGGAGACGGCATCGCGACGCATGGAGGAATGTTTTTATGTGATACAAATGTATTAAATTCACCTTCTTCATCTCTGAGCTGGACTTTTCTTTTGTTGTTTTGCCAAAAGTCACGTGATCGCTTCCTCCTCGCTGACTCCATGCATTAAAACCGCAAGACACAAAAACTGTTGTTCTTATTATTCAGCACGCGAGCGGAGCATTTTTGTTGTTGTGTGATTTCAAACAGTTCTTCTTCTACGGTAGATTTCTTCTTCTACCATTTCTTGCAACATATGCACAGGTTTTAGAGGCTACTGCCACCTGCTGGCCCGTAAAAGAACAGCACTTTGCCATGCTCCGCCGTGCGTCAACCATAAACACAGCGGCGAAACTCTAAACGCAGAAACCGCACGGCTCAGTGCGCGCGCAGTTGGCGCGCAGAGGGCCAGCGAACCAAAGCGCGAGCCTTTAATAAGCCTACGCTGTATCCCCGCTCATAAAAACTATATTTCCCAGAAGCTACCAGTGCCCTGCCCAGAAGCCCCGTTTCCTTCTGCTGAAATATGTAGAGGGAAAATTTTGATCTGATACGAAAAAATTCAGTCCTTTTTCATAGTGACTTCATGCAGAGAGCCACAAGGAACCCACAGGGAACCGGACCAGAACCAGACCTCCAGACTCATCTGTGAATCGGAGTAGGCCCTACTGCCCGTCAGCCCACGAGGCCTTTCGAGCGGGGAGGCACCGCCCGGAGGTTCTGCGTTCTCTCACCGGGACTTTTTTCATCTGGATTTAGTCTCGATTGGTACCACATGGGCTCACCACCTGTGGGAGGGGCCAAAGGGGTCGGGTGCAATGTGAGATGGGTGGTGGCCGAGGGCGGGGACCCTGGCGGTCTGATCCTCGGCTACAGAAGCTGGCCATTGGGACATGGAATGTCACCTCTCTGGTGGGGAAGGAGCCTGAGCTAGTGTGTGAGGTTGAGAGGTTCCGACTAGAAATAGTCGGACTCACCTCAACGCATGGCTCTGGCTCTGGAACCAGTTTCCTTGAGAGGGGTTGGACACTCTTCCACTCTGGAGTTGCCCCTGGTGAGAGGCGCCGAGCAGGAGTGGGCATACTGGTTGCCCCCCATCTTGGTGCCTGTACGTTGGGGTTCACCCCGGTGAACGAGAGGGTAGCCTCCCTTCGCCTACGTGTGGGGGGACGGGCTCTGACTGTTGTTTGTGCCTATGCACCAAACGGCAGCTCAGACTACCCACCCTTTTTGGAGTCCTTGGAGGGGGTATTGGAGAGTGCGCCTCCTGGGGACTCCCTTGTTCTACTGGGGGACTTCAACGCTCACGTGGGCAATGACAGTGAGACCTGGAGGGGTGTGGTTGGGAGGAACGGCCCCCCTGATCTGAACCAGAGTGGTGTTCTGTTATTGGACTTCTGTGCTCGTCATGGATTGTCCATAACGAACACCATGTTTAAGCATAAGGGTGTCCATATGTGCTCTTGGCACCAGGACACCCTAGGTCGCAGTTCGATGATCGACTTTGTTGTCGTCTCATCTGATCTGCGGCCGCATGTCTTGGACACTCGGGTGAAGAGAGGGGCGGAGCTGTCAACTGACCACTACCTGGTGGTGAGTTGGCTCCGATGGTGGGGGAGGATGCCGGTCAGACCTGGCAGACCCAAACGTATTGTGAGGGTCTGCTGGGAACGTCTGGCAGAGTCTCCCGTAAGACGGAGCTTTAACTCCCACCTCCGGGAGAGCTTTGAACACGTTCCGAGGGAGGCGGGGGACATGGAGTCCGAGTGGGCCGTGTTCCGCGCCTCTATTGTCGAGGCAGCTTATCGGAGCTGTGGCCGCAAGGTTGTTGGTGCCTGTCGTGGTGGCAACCCTCGAACCCGGTGGTGGACACCGGCAGTGAGGGATGCTGTCAGGCTGAAGAAGGAGTCCTATTGGGCCTTTTTGGCTTGTGGGACCCCGGAAGCAGCTGATAGGTACCGGCAGTCCAAGCGGCATGCGGCTCGGGTGGTTGCTGAGGCAAAAACTCGGGCGTGGGAGGAGTTCGGAGAGGCCATGGAGAATGACTTCCGTACGGCTTCGAGGCGATTCTGGTCCACCATCCGGCGTCTCAGGGGGGGAAAGAGGTACGAGACCAACACCATTTATGGTGGAGGTGGCGTGCTGCTGACCTCAACTCGGGATGTTGTGAGTCGGTGGGCGGAATACTTCGAAGACCTCCTCAATCCTACTGGCACGTCTTCCACTGAGGAAGCAGAGCCTGGGGACTTTGGGTCGGGTTCTCCGATCTCTGGTGCTGAGGTCGCCGAGGTGGTTAAAAAGCTCCGCGGTGGCAAGGCTCCGGGGGTGGATGAGATTCGCCCGGAGTTCCTTAGGGCTCTGGATGTTGTAGGGTTGTGTTGGCTTACGCGACTCTGCAATATCGCGTGGACATCGGGGGCAGTTCCCTTGGATTGGCAGACTGGGGTGGTGGTTCCCCTATTCAAAAAGGGGGACCGTAGGGTGTGTTCCAACTATAGGGGGATCACACTCTTAAGCCTCCCTGGTAAGGTCTATTCAGGGGTTCTGGAGAGGAGGGTCCGTCGGATAGTCGAACCTCGGATTCAGGAGGAGCAGTGTGGTTTTCGTCCTGGTCGTGGAACACTGGACCAGCTCTACACCCTCAGCAGGGTCCTGGAGGGTGCGTGGGAGTTTGCCCAACCAGTTTACATGTGCTTTGTGGACTTGGAGAAGGCATTCGACCGCGTCCCTCGGGGGGTTCTGTGGGGGGTACTCCGGGAGTATGGGGTACCAGGCCCTTTGATAAGGGCTGTTAGGTCCCTGTACGACCGGTGTCAGAGCTTGGTCCGCATTGCCGGCAGTAAGTCAGGCTCGTTTCCGGTGAGAGTTGGACTCCGCCAAGGTTGCCCTTTGTCACCGATTCTGTTCATAACTTTTATGGACAGAATTTCTAGGCGCAGCCAAGGTGTTGAGAGGATCCGTTTTGGTGACCTTAGAATCGCTTCTCTGTTTTTTGCAGATGATGTGGTCCTACTGGCTTCATCAGTTCGTGATTTACAACTTTCACTGGAGCGGTTTGCAGCCGAGTGTGATGCGGCCGGGATGAGGATCAGTTCCTCCAAATCCGAGGCCATGGTCTTGAGCCGGAAAAGGGTAGCATGCCCTCTCCGGGTCGGGGAGGAGGTCCTGCCCCAAGTGGAGGAGTTTAAGTATCTCGGGATCTTGTTCACGAATGAGGGAAAACTGGAGCGTGAGATCGATAGGCGGATAGGTGCAGCGTCCGCAGTGAAGCGGGCGCTGTACCGGTCTGTCGTGGTGAAGAGAGAGCTGAGTCAAAAGGCAAAGCTCTCAATTTACCGATCGATCTACGTTCCCACCCTCATCTATGGTCATGAGCTTTGGGTTATGACCGAAAGAACAAGATCTCGGATACAAGCGGCTGAAATGAGTTTTCTCCGCAGGGTGTCTGGACTCTCCCTTAGAGATAGGGTGAGAAGCTCAGTCATCCGGGAGGGACTCGGAGTAGAGCCGCTGCTTCTCCACATCGAGAGGAGCCAGTTGAGGTGGCTCGGGCATCTGGTTAGGATGCCTCCTGGACGCCTCCCTGGTGAGGTGTTCCGGGCATGTCCCACCGGGAGGAGACCCAGAGGAAGACCCAGGACACGCTGGAGGGACTATGTTTCTCGGCTGGCCTGGGAACGCCTTGGGATTCCCCCAGAGGAGCTGCTCCAAGTGGCTGGGGAGAGGGAAGTCTGGGCCTCCCTACTTAGGCTGCTACCCCCGCGACCCGACCCCGGATAAGCGGAAGAAGATGGATGGATGGATGGATGGATGGTACCACACTGGCCATCTGAAAGTCCAGTTCCCTCTATACTGTGTTTTGTGCTCAAGGGCTGCAGAGAGCCGAGCAGAACCACACAGAAATGGCAGGGTAGGTCTGCCGGACCGGAACCGAGCCGCTGTTTCTGCAGAGCTGGTGAGTAAACTATTGCAGTACTGTACAGTACAGTAAAATGACATGGGTTTAAGAGTTTAGAACATTGCAAGAGTGTGGGAAGGGTTTATAAAGCCTAAATATATTAATTCTAAGATAAATGTAACAACACTGATTTTCACTTGTTGTGGGGGTGGCGGGGTCCGATAAACGAGGGACTACTGTATCTCACACAGTTAATTTTTGCACACATTTCATGCTAGTAGGGATAAAAAAACAACTCATCTTTAATGTTTGTCCATATTAAGAGAGCTCAGTCAGTGCATTGCTGAGTCAGAGGGTTTTACTGCTGAGTCAGCAGTAAAAACCCCAAGTCTACCATACACCAAACCTACAGCTGATGTCAGACTGGGATTTGAAACCAAACAGAATTTCTCTACAAATCTGGGCCAAAACATCCTCCTCCAACATTCAGGTTCTGAACCTAAACACCACTTCAATGATGGAGCAGACAAACAAACTTCAGTGGAAGAGCATGGAAATCTGTCTGAAGATAAATAAATTAAAAAAATAAACAAGTAGATGTTAATCGTTAAATGCGCGTGTCATCAGAAAGTTCCCAACAATAAATACAGTTTTCTGTCCAACAAGAACCACGAGTAGAAAAATATTGCTGTGTGATAAAATAAAGACTCAGGCAAAGTGCAACAACAAGAAAAGCTCTGCAGGAAGTTTTCTCCGATGTGTCCACGTTTTACTGATAATGGTGCCAGAGAAGATCCGGTGACAAAGTTCTGATCCAGACTGGGTTCCTGGCGGGAGCTTTTGTTTGACTACAGGGTTGTCTGAATACAGTAAAAACCAGAAACAAGTTATTTGTTGTTCCTCTGCTGCAGCTCTTTAACAGGAAGGTTCTGGTAGCGTTGGTGTTCTGTCACAGACCAGACAGAAGCAGGACTTTCTTCTGTTACAGCACGGTTTATACTGTAGTTTTTGCTGCATCAAACACAGAACACAAGAGGGGAGCATTTCCCTCACCAGAACCACTGCAGGGGCAGAGTTCGGGTTAAGACCGGCCCCCACACAGAATCCTTGATCACAGTGTTTATGTCGCTACGCACGAGGAGGAGAACAGCTGTTTGTCGTTTCAACTGGGCCTTTTCATCTTCGCCTGTCTGACCAGAGCAGGGGAGACGATGAGACAGCAGGTCTGACAGAGGAGGACCGTGAGGGTGCTGGTTTGAATCACAGGATGGAAAGACCACCACAGGTCACGTGACCTGCAGCTAAAGGCACTCAAACATCTGCAGCTCAGCGGGAATAAAAACAGGCTGATGTTTCCAGATGTTACAGACATGTATGTGATCTCTGCAGATGAGAAGGGTTTCATCAGGTTAATGAGATCTCATTTAACAAAGAACAAAAATACACACCAGATGGGACAAAAGCCTCTGAAACCAGAGGAACTCCTGCAGCCTTACAAAAAACAAATTCTCTCTATTTTTTTTTTTTTTCAGAATTAAAACAAAAACAGAACACAAGGTTGGAGGCAGCAGAAATCTACAGCAGCCTGTCAAGCCAGGAACTCTGTGGGTGGTGACTGCTGGCAGACTAGTTTAGATTAATTCTGTTAATCCACATTGAGGAAATGTAGTTACTGCCTTTTAACATGGCCCATGTGAGGACACACATGGAGCAGAGGGCGTCCGGGCAACATCTGGAGGGTTGAAAGTCTTGCTCAAGAGGGAAAAATGAGCGGAGGCAGATGTAGGTGCTTCACCTTTTCCACCAAAATCTTTCTCCAGTCTCTCTCCAGTGAGTTGGTAGTTGAATTCTACCAATAAGCCACCACATGTCCCTGAACAGGACACTGAACCCCTCATAATCTTTTATTTGTGTCCCATCGGTGTGTGAATGTGCATGTGGAGGGGTGAATGAGGACACAGGCTGTGTTGTAAAGCACCTTGAGTATTAACTGGACTTTGTAACAGAAGACGTTTCACTTCTCAAACGAGCTTTCTCAATTCTAAGAAAAGAGAGTGCGGGGCATATGAGCTAAACTAGATACTTATGTAGATTGCATATGTATACAGTATAAGCTAGCGATATCTAGCTTATTGCTATATCTAGCTAATTGCTATATCTAGCTTATTGCTATGTCTAGCTTATTGCTATGTCTAGTTTATTGCTATACTGTATCTAGCTTATTGCTATATCTAGCTTACCTCAGCATTATAACTCGAACCCCACACTCTGTTCTTTAAATTGAGAAAGCTCCTCGGATGGGAAGCGAAACAACGTTACAAATGAAGTCCAGTTGTTTTTGTCTTGGACTTTTTTGAATTGACCATGTCCTGGATGACTGAGAATCGTCACCAGTGCACTTTGAGTATTTTAGCTAGACAGAAAGACATAAGGTCGGCCCACTGACACATTTTCTTGTCTGGTAAAATGTTTACAATTTCACACACAGAAGCTTTGAACTGAGAACTCTCCTCAGACGAGAAGCAGAATGTCTGACAATAGTGCTGTGATACGTGACAACGGACTAATCTGGACTGTCTGCCGCCCCAGAAGTCCATTTTTCATACGGAGCAAAAATGTTGGCGACAACTTTGAGGATTTTGAACAAAAACTTGTTGCATACGTTTTTTTCAACATATCATGTTGGCGCAGTTGGTAGAGCTGCTGCTTCTCGGCAAGAGGGTGCAACAGGCCAGATGAACCCCTGCCCAGATTAAATTTGGTAGTTTGGTCCAGGCCAGAGTATACCCTGGGCAGCGTTTCCCCTACCATTATCCAAGGAGGGCACCCCGCCCTGTCAACAGAACCGAGCGCCTTGTCTATCGAAATTCCTTCACCCATAACGACCCCCCTCCACTCCTTTGCACTTTACAGTCTGCTCACCACAGTCATATTCAAGCTGCTGTTACTCCGTATTATTTTACATGATTAGTGTTTACCCTATATCTTAGACCTTCTAGCATACCGTTTGGCATTTTTAGCGTATATCTTAAGTTTATATCTTAGATCCTTATTTACTGTTTCTTTTTGAAACACAAAAGGTTGAATCCTTTTTGTTGTTATCTACCTGAATGATTGAGCCTTCAAACCTAGTTTCTTTTTATACATGTATTTTGCTACTTTTGGGTGTAACTGTTACCCTGTGTACATAATTTTGTCAATAGTTGACTTGAACAATACAATGTGTGCCCTCACCTACATACAGCAGCACCCTGCTCTACAACACTAATTGAACAAATCATTCTAAAGAGACTAATCAGTGCTTTATCACGTACATACACCGTTGGGACACCATCAGAGACAATGAGGGGTTCAGTGTCTTGCCCAAGGACACTTCAACATGGGACTGCTGGTGGAATTGAACCCACAACTCTCCCATGCCACAACTTAGCCCAATGAGCTCTTGGCTTTACAGTCCAAAGAAACAATATTTTCTCTTATTGTTTCACAGTTCAGAAATGAAAGTGTTTCCAGACTTTGCCTGGTGACGTGAACAATATTTGTTCTTTTTACTTGTATTGAAGTCGAGGGTTTCAGGCTTTTAATTGGTAAACTACAGAACACAAAGCTTTTGTTTGAACCTTACTGGTGTGTGGTACAGTATGGCCACAGCAGCTAACTTCCACATAATTCTCTCAGACCTTCACAAGAAAAGTCATGTACTGTGGACCTGAAAATACTCTGATGTTTTGAAGCATTTGAAGTTTTTGTTTTTCAGTAAAACTCGTCCTGCGGCCTCGACTGCTGGGATGTTTGAGAAGTTATTTACAGGTTGTTTCCAACTCCAGTCAGTGGTATTTTTTTATTTTAACCACAACTGTAGGGAAGTAGAAAGTATAAACAATTGGCTATTAGAGAGGTTTAGGGTTCAATTCTCTTTTGTGCTCTAAGTTACTTCATTTCTGCCATTTTTAGCTTTTATTCTTGGAATATTTTAACTTTAATCTCAAACCCTCCTCTGCCATAAATTAGACCAGCTGCCGTGGAGCTCTGTTGTTATTCTGATGGTTTCAGGAGCAGTGAATTGATTGTCAAATATAAATATTAACAATAATAATAAGATAAAAAAGGATTGGTTTTCCATGAACCCAGCAGTAAGAGCTGCAGACTGACGGGCTCAGAGTCCATCAGGTCCGACTCGAGGGGCTGATGAGTCCTGTTGCTCACAGTGTGTCGTCACTTTGGTGTCCTGTCTCTCTGTGTCGCTGCTCCTTTGAGCCAGGCAGCAGAGGCTCTGCTGAGCTCAGGTTAGACATGAGGACCATGGAGGTGGAGGTGGACCAACTACACCTGCTGCTGCACCAGCCGTCTGTAATGGGGCAGGACCTTACTCTCGGGGAGGTAGAGCGCCATCTCCAGAGCGACTAGAATGATGAACTCGAAGGATATAAGCTCCTTCCTGCTGATCCGGAAACGCTCCTCCAGTTTCTGCAGAAACACAACAAACGTTCTGATCAAGACTCAGTTCTGGACCTGATCTGCTTGTTTCTCTGTAAGGGGTGATATAAACTGAAGTTTTAGCGTTCCATGAAGGAATGCATATCACCCGCCGGCTTTTACACTAAGATCATCTGATGTGGACAAATGTTCTTGAAAATTGCTTTAAATCCAGTCCAGTCATTTATGAAATATTTTGCTAACAGACAGACAAAGGGGCAGCATTTTAGTGCTCAGTTTGTGTTGGGGATCATTCCAGCTACTATCACACCAATGTTTATATCTATTACTGTAAGTTTGACAGATCTATACAAACACTAATCAGTGTTCATCACATTCATACACCAATGGGACAAACATCGGAGGCAATGAGGGGTTCAGTGTGTTGCCCAGGGACACTTCAGCATGTGACTGCTGGTGGAATTGAACCCCCAACTCTCCCATTGGAGAGCGATGGCACTCAGCCACAGCCACCACACAGATGAACATCCAGTAAATTACATTGTTTTTTGTTTGTTTTTTCAGTTAGTCAAATGGTTCATTAGATATTATGCTAACAGACAAATGGCTGCACACACTGGGAAAAACACAACTGCAATTGCACCTTTGGTGATAGATTGGAGATAAACGTGATGGATGGACACCCTGCCCTACTGATGTGAATTTCCAGAAATTATCAGGACTTTCCAGGATTATTAACTTTACTTTCACAATCCAGAACCCAAAACTGAGCGCTGACGGTTTAGAAAAAATATTCCGGGGAGTGGTGGCGCAGTGGTTAGAGACGGTGGGCCTGTGTACAGACAACATCAAAAACTGTGGGTGGAAAAAGGTGAAACACCCACACCTGCCTCCACCCTCATTCGCCCCACTCTGGGTCCCTGAGCAAGGCCCTTAACCCCCACCATCTGCTCCCTAACAGGTCTCTCTTGAAAATGAGTTATTGTGGCTCGATGAGACTACCTGGATAAATAATGGGTAAATGGAAAAAAAAATCCAAAAGGGTATCTCAAAAACAGCAATGTGGATGATCTCCCTCTTTCTTCATTTTTCATATTTACTGAGAAATGACAGCTTTCAGAAAATCTAGAGTAATTTAATCTCAGTAAGCTGACATGTACAAATTTACAATATGAGGAACGCAGAGATCTTACTGAGATGCCTCCATACACAAAAACAGCAGTCCAGGTAATTCAGCTGCAATGTTCAGTCTTCAAACTGCATGGGCATTATTAGCATAGCATTAGCATGAGGCTCATGAGCACATGCAACAAAGGTAATTTAGGTCCTCTGGACAGTTTCTTTGAGTTAAAACGTTTCGTCTTTCATCCAAGCTGAGGAGCCACAACAAACTCAGTCTTACAAACAGCACCTTCACCTAGTGAGTCAACCAGTTTGATGGTGATAAAATGGTTTCTGGAGTCCACCCTGTCCCTTGCTGACTCGTCTGAGGCAGTCATGGCCAAAGTGGTTCAAAACATGCTCAATAATCCAGGTAATAAAGCCAACAAAATTAAGACTTTATAAAACTGAATTTGTTGTGGCTCCTCGGACTGAAGAAGTCTTTTGGATGAAAGCTGAAACGTTTCAACACAAAGAAACCGTCCAGAGGACTTGACTTACCTTTGTTGGATTTTTTACCTGGATTACCTTTGTTGTTGTTTTTTTAACCTTGATTATGACTTTGACATTAAGCACATGGTTAAGCAAAAGACTAGTAAAGCTTGGTAAATATTACGGTATTTGTTTTATTTGGTTTCTTTTTAACTGTAAGTGTCGCTGAAATGATTTATGCATTAAAAGGGGAATTAATCTCATCTATGGTCATGAGCTTTGGGTTATGACCGAAAGAACAAGATCTCGGATACAAGAGGCTGAAATGAGTTTTCTCCGCAGGGTGTCTGGACTCTCCCTTAGAGATAGGGTGAGAAGCTCAGTCATCCGGGAGGGACTCGGAGTAGAGCCGCTGCTTCTCCACATCGAGAGGAGCCAGTTGAGGTGGCTCGGGCATCTGGTTAGGATGCCTCCTGGACGCCTCCCTGGTGAGGTGTTCCGGGCATGTCCCACCGGGAGGAGACCCAGAGGAAGACCCAGGACGCGCTGGAGGGACTATGTTTCTCGGCTGGCCTGGGAACGCCTTGGGATTCCCCCGGAGGAGCTGCTCCAAGTGGCTGGGGAGAGGGAAGTCTGGGCCTCCCTACTTAGGCTGCTACCCCCGCGACCCGACCCCGGATAAGCGGAAGAAGATGGATCGATGGATGGAAGGGGAATTAATATTTGTTTTTTAGTACGGTAGTTAGAATATTTTGGGTTTAATTTGTTTAGCTCATACCTTGAGAATGTGATATTTTGTACAAAATGCATTTATTCTGTAGTGAAGGATTATTTTGTTAGTACTGTCATCGCGAGATTTGTGTGAACAGAAGGGAGTGACGAGATCTCGGTGCTCGACACACACACACTCACACTCACCTGGAGACACGAGAGGCGTGCAGCCAGCAGCCTCGACAGTTCACTCATTTAAAAGGTATTTATAACTGTTGTAATACATCGTACATCTGTCAGTGATGATGTTCTAATATTTTATATGTTTATTTAGAATGCATAAGACGAGAAACGCTCGTTTAGGACTTCTTTAATGATGAGCGGCCACGAGGTATTCACTTTGTTAAAGCATGTTTTCTCATCGCTCAGTACTGTACCCAAAGCTTTGTGTTTGATTCTGTACTCTCTGTCTTATTTCTGTAGTTTTTCACGGCATTAATAAAAGCGCCCGTATGAATAAAGAAGCCGTGCTCTGTCGTCATTGAGAACAACTACATTAACTTTTAGATTTTGTTAACAATTGGGCTTAGTGATATTAGTCATGTTTAAGACAGGACCTAATTTGCCAGTAAATTATTTTTTGTCTAACACATCACACGAGTCACATGTTGTTTAACCCTTTTTACCAGTGGTGTAGTCTAAATTTTTGTAGTGGGCATACCGTGCTTAGAAACCAAAGTACTGTACACTGGTTAGTAAAGTGTAACCGTCAATTTATTTTGATTTTAAGCATATTGAACAGTTCCAAATTTCTCTGATGCTTATATTTGATAAAATGAACAACAAACTTTATACAACAGCTGGCTTTGTATTAAAAACACGTTATATAATTTATAAAACAGTATCAAAGAAAAGCACTGCACACCAATAGATTGTTACAGAAGTGTTTAACTGTCTTAACGTATCAATGACATGTACCTAATGGTATGTCATGTACCATTGGGCACTTTTAAGTGGGTATACTGAAATTCTTAAGTTTTTCTAGTGGGTATACTCCATATACCCGAGTATCACGTAGACTACACCACTGCTTTTTACTGAACCAGGGCTGGAAACATTCGGACAAGTCTGAAATGTCCCACTTCTTGTATGATCTTCTCTCAGGACACATCATCATATGTGCCCCATGGGATTTTTGGACTACAAAACCTGTCATAATTGTAGTCCATTAATTTATTACCCTTTTGTCACCAGATCTGACAGACCATATGATAATGAAAGCCATGTTGTGCGCATGATAAGATAAGGAAGGGAAGTCTAAAACTGTCATCATTGTATGTTTCCATACAATGGCTAAATGAGTTCTCTGCATTTAACTATCACATGTGAGATACACCCAGGTGGAGCAGTGGGCAGCTATGTAAGTGCCCGGGGAGCAATTAGGGATTAGTTGTCTTTCTCAGAGTTGCCCCTGGTGAGAGGCGCCGAGCAGGAGTGGGCATACTTGTTGCCCCCAATCTTGGTGCCTGTACGTTGGGGTTCACCCCGGTGAACGAGAGGGTAGCCTCCCTTCGCCTACGTGTGGGGGGACGGGCTCTGACCGTTGTTTGTGCCTATGCGCCAAACGGCAGCGCAGATTACCCACCCTTTTTGGAGTCCTTGGAGGGGGTATTGGAGAGTGCGCCTCCTGGGGACTCCCTTGTTCTGCTGGGGGACTTCAACGCTCACGTGGGCAATGACAGTGAGACCTGGAGGGGTGTGGTTGGGAGGAACGGCCCCCCTGATCTGAACCCGAGTGGTGTTTTGTTGTTGGACTTCTGTGCTCGTCATGGATTGTCCATAACGAACACCATGTTCAGGCATAAGGGTGTCCATATGTGCTCTTGGCACCAGGACACCCTAGGTCGCAGTTCGATGATCGACTTTGTTGTCGTCTCATCTGATCTGCGGCCGCATGTCCTGGACACTCGGGTGAAGAGAGGGGCGGAGCTGTCAACTGACCACTACCTGGTGGTGAGTTGGCTCCGATGGTGGGGGAGGATGCCGGTCAGACCTGGCAGACCCAAACGTATTGTGAGGGTCTGCTGGGAACGTCTGGCAGAGTCTCCCGTAAGACGGAGCTTTAACTCCCACCTCCGGGAGAGCTTTGAACACGTTCCGAGGGAGGCGGGGGACATTGAGCCCGAGTGGGCCATGTTCCGCGCCTCTATTGTCGAGGCAGCTTATCAGAGTTGTGGCCGCAAGGTTGTTGGTGCCTGTCGTGGTGGCAACCCTCGAACCCGGTGGTGGACACCGGCGGTGAGGGATGCTGTCAGGCTGAAGAAGGAGTCCTATTGGGCCTTTTTGGCCTGTGGGACCCCGGAAGCAGCAGATAGGTACCGACAGTCCAAGCGGCATGCGGCTCGGGTGGTTGCTGAGGCAAAAACTCGGGCGTGGGAGGAGTTCGGAGAGGCCATGGAGAATGACTTCCGTACGGCTTCGAGGCGATTCTGGTCCACCATCCGGCGTCTCAGGGGGGGAAAGCGGTACGCGACCAACACCATTTATGGTGGGGATGGCGTGCTGTTGACCTCAACTCGGGATGTTGTGAGTCGGTGGGCGGAATACTTCGAAGACCTCCTCAATCCTACTGGCACGTCTTCCACTGAGGAAGCGGAGCCTGGGGACTTTGGGTCGGGCTCTCCAATCTCTGGAGCTGAGGTCACCGAGGTGGTTAAAAAGCTCTGCGGTGGCAGGGCTCCGGGGGTGGATGAGATTCGCCCTGAGTTCCTTAGGGCTCTGGATGTTGTGGGGTTGTGTTGGCTTACGCGACTCTGCAATATCGCGTGGACATCGGGGGCAGTTCCCTTGGATTGGCAGACTGGGGTGGTGGTTCCCCTATTCAAAAAGGGGGACCGTAGGGTGTGTTCCAACTATAGGGGGATCACACTCTTAAGCCTCCCTGGTAAGGTCTATTCAGGGGTTCTGGAGAGGAGGGTCCGTCGGATAGTCGAACCTCGGATTCAGGAGGAGCAGTGTGGTTTTCGTCCTGGTCGTGGAACACTGGACCAGCTCTACACCCTCAGCAGGGTCCTGGAGGGTGCGTGGGAGTTTGCCCAACCAGTTTACATGTGCTTTGTGGACTTGGAGAAGGCATTCGACCGCGTCCCTCGGGGGGTTCTGTGGGGGGTACTCCGGGAGTATGGGGTACCAGGCCCATTGATATGGGCTGTTAGGTCCCTGTACGACCGGTGTCAGAGCTTGGTCCGCATTGCCGGCAGTAAGTCAGGCTCGTTTCCAGTGAGAGTTGGACTCCGCCAAGGTTGCCCTTTGTCACCGATTCTGTTCATAACTTTTATGGACAGAATTTCTAGGCGCAGCCAAGGTGTTGAGAGGATCCGTTTTGGTGGCCTTAGAATCGCTTCTCTGTTTTTTGCAGATGATGTGGTCCTGTTGGCTTCATCAGATCGTGATCTACAGCTTTCGCTGGAGCGGTTTGCAGCCGAGTGTGATGCGGCCGGGATGAGGATCAGTTCCTCCAAATCCGAGGCCATGGTCTTGAGCCGGAAAAGGGTAGCATGCCCTCTCCGGGTCGGGGATGAGGTCCTGCCCCAAGTGGAGGAGTTTAAGTATCTCGGGGTCTTGTTCACGAATGAGGGAAAACTGGAGCGTGAGATCGATAGGCGGATAGGTGCAGCATCCGCAGTGAAGCGGGCTCTGTACCGGTCTGTCGTGGTGAAGAGAGAGCTGAGTCGAAAGGCAAAGCTCTCAATTTACCGATCGATCTACGTTCCCACCCTCATCTATGGTCATGAGCTTTGGGTTGTGACCGAAAGAACGAGATCTCGGATACAAGCGGCTGAAATGAGTTTTCTCCGCAGGGTGTCTGGACTCTCCCTTAGAGATAGGGTGAGAAGCTCAGTCATCCGGGAGGGACTCGGAGTAGAGCCGCTGCTTCTCCACATCGAGAGGAGCCAGTTGAGGTGGCTCGGGCATCTGGTTAGGATGCCTCCTGGACGCCTCCCTGGTGAGGTGTTCCGGGCATGTCCCACCGGGAGGAGACCCAGAGGAAGACCCAGGACACGCTGGAGGGACTATGTTTCTCGGCTGGCCTGGGAACGCCTTGGGATTCCCCCAGAGGAGCTGCTCCAAGTGGCTGGGGAGAGGGAAGTCTGGGCCTCCCTACTTAGGCTGCTACCCCCGCGACCCGACCCCGGATAAGCGGACGAAAATGGATGGATGGATGGATGGATGTCTTTCTCAGAGACACCATGACATGGGAATGGCTGGGAGTTGAACCACAACTTTCTGGTCCCAAGTTCAATTCAATTCAAATTCAGAAATGCTTTATTAATCCCAGAAGGAAATTAAATGTAGTTGCAACTCATCATCCTGGTTTCATTAAAGGACAACACCCACCGTGACAGTAACAATTCACCATATTGGAGAATTACTGTAGTATTTTATGAATTTTATTTTCATTTTTGCATTTGGGCCAGGCGAGGGTTAAAAAAAAAAAAAAAAAAAACCCACTCCCGAATGAATCCGGAAACCTGGCCGAAAAGTCCCGAAGGGTCATGCCTTTCGTTACATTGATCTCCACCCAGAAAGCAAGGCAGAAGGTAGGAGTGAGTTTCCATGGAGGTTTATGAGAGTGAGAGTAAAACTGCATATTTCCTGGTGCATTTTTGTGTACAACTGGACCAGTGGTCTGCTTTTATTTATTATTTATTTTATAGACCTTTTTAATAAGATATAACACCGCTGCGACTGTTGCTGGCTGCTCTCCTCTCCTCTGCCCAGAGAGGAGCGAGCCGTGCGGCTTCTCCCTGGCTCCCCGTTCCGCTGCGGGTCAGCTTTGAAGTTCGTGCTGGGGCTCGGTTCTGTCCAGCCTTGTTGCTGGAGCACGGGGAAGCTCTAGCCGTTTTCGCATTGGCCAGCCCTCAATGGCCCGGGCCGCCCCTGGGTGGCTCTGGGCCACCCACGTTCATTACGCATTTGCCACAGAGCCACCTTGAAGTGGGTGGGCAGTTCTCTGGAAGTGGGTGGGGTGCTCTCTTCACGTGGGTGGAGTGTTTGTGTTTTAAGAGAGGAGACTCCGCTAAAAAAAATTGTTAGCTGGATATATATATATTAGTGTTTCTGAGTTAAATTTTTGTTAATAACTGATCACAAATCAGCTTATGTTACAACGTAAATAACACGAAGCGCACACCCATTTCCGCCTTTCAGCGCGACCTGAATGTCATTAAACAATAACTAATATTGTCTAACTGTTGCGCGCAGCCAGGGTTTTAAAATATAACTAATAATCTCTAACTTCTACGTGCAGCTAAAATGTTAAGAGGAGTGATTCCTATATGGGTAAGGTGGACACCTGAAAATCCAGTCCGCTGTATAGCTCAAAGCGTTAATGCACTGTCGTTTTGACCCGGAGAAGCGGGTTCGCTTCCCGCCTGGGACAAAGTTATTTTACTTTTTTTTTTTTTATTGGAGTAAATAAAAAGGAGTTTGTTAACCAAACAAACTCCTTTTTATTTAAAAGAAAATGTGAATAAAAAAAAAAGTAAAATAACTTTGTCCCAGGCGGAAGCAAACCCGCTTCTCCTGGTCGAAAACGACAGTGCATTAACACTTTGAGCTACACAGCGGACTGGATTTTCAGGTGTCCACCTTACCCATATAGGAATCACTCCTCTTAACATTTTAGCTGCACGTAGAAGTTAGAGATTATTAGTTATATTTTAAAACCCTGGCTGCGCGCAACAGTTAGACAATATTAGTTATTGTTTTAGTTATTGTTTAATGACATTCAAGTCGCGCTGAAAGGCGGAAATGGGTCCGCGCTTCGTTGTTATTTACGTTGTAACATAAGCTGATTTGTGATCAGTTATTAACAAAAATTTAACTCAGAAAAACTAATTCAGCTAACAATTGTTTTAGGGGTTTCTCGTTTCTGTAGTTAAATTTGAATGAAATTCAACCCTCGCGCTGAGGTTGTTTGAATGAGTCCCGCCCCTGCTGCAAACAACGAATCAAATGTGAGCAGTACATGACGTGAAACTGGGTCCGTGGGGCTCGGCCCGATAGAACCACGGTGGACATGGTTCCAGAACAACGGTGGATCCCGGGCGGAAAAGGTAAATGCGAACACGCCGAACCCGGGTTAGAAGCTGGGAGAGCCGGGGAGGGCTGGCCAATGCGAAAACGGCCACAGAGAGCACGGGGAAGCCCGCGCGCGATGGTACATCCAGACCGACAGAGCTCCGCGCTGCGGCTGCCTTTCTACTCCCGACCTGTCTGGTCAGGGGAGAGAATAAAAAGGCGATGCGGAAATGAATGAATTTGTCGCGATCAAGCGAATTAAACTAGTATGTCTACGTGGATGCTGCTCAGAATATGACAGACATCAGTGAGCAACCGCTTCTCTTTTTTTTTTCCTCTCTTTGAGCAGCGGTCATGGAAGTTGATGAAGGCTTATTAAAACTCCGCCTGTAACTCCAAGGCGGAATCTTTAGTGATGTGAATGCCCATATTTGGAGAGGGGCAGATCTTCCCGGAGCTTCTGCTAAAATCTGCTATAAATCATGAAATAACACATTTTGCATTATTTCTCTACAATATAAATAAACGCTCCTGTATTATTTTTAAATAAACTAATAAATATTAATGGCGATGCAATTTGAAAACATGGTGGGTCATGGACTTTAAAGAGTTGTTCAAGATGCTGATGTCTGTGAGCAGGAAGGATCTCCTGTAGCGGTTTGTCTTACAGCAGATCTAAGCCTCTGACAAGAAACTCTGTTGTTGTATGACAGTCTGATGAAGAGGATGCTGACAGTTGTCTATAATGTTCTTCATTTTATGAAGAATCCTTCTTTGTACAGTCATCTCCAAAGGTTCTAGAGGCGTCCCCAGAACTGAGCCAGCCTTATTAATGAGCTTGTTGATGTTTTTTTAAGTCACTTGCTCTGGTGCTGCTACCCCAGCAGATGATGGCAGAAGAGATGGTGCTCTCTACAACAGACTTATAGAAGATATGGAACATCTTGATGCAAACATTGAAGGACTTCAGCTTCCTCAAGAAGTACAGTCTGCTCTTTCCCTTCTAGTAGACACTTCACTGTTGCATTTCCAGTCCAGTCTGTTGTCCAGGTGAACTTCAAAGTATTTATACTTCTCCACCACCTCCACTTCTTCTTCCATGATGGAAATAGTTTTGGACCTGTCCCTGTTTCTCCTGAAATCTACAATCATCTCCTTTGTTTTGTTCACATTCAAGATGAGATGATTGTTTCCACACCATGCCACAAAGCAGTCCACCAGTTCCCTGTACTCAGCTTCTTGTCCATCTCTGATACACCTGACCACTGCAGAGTCATCTGAATATTTCTGAACATGACAGGAGTCTGTTTTGGACTGGAAATCTGAGGTGTACAGAGTGAAAAGGAATGGTGAGAGTACAGTCCCCTGTGGTGCTCCTGAGCTACCGACCACCTGGTTAGACACACAACCCTTCAGTCTCACAAACTGTGGTCTGTTTGTCAGATCCAGGTGATTGTTGAGGCCTCCACCTAAGTCTTCTGGAGTTTCTGACAAAGCAAATCAGGCTGGATTGTGTTTAATGAACTGGAAATAATATAGAATTTATTGATCATTTGAAAAGTAAGTGATGGTACACGTCAGTTAGTCAGACCTTCCACAGAGGGATAGAGGGAATAAGATTATGGTCCAACGCAGATACATGTGGGTTCTGGTATTAACAGACACTGGTTTCTGCTGCGTGATCAGGTTTATTCAGTAACTGCAGGAAATTTCCTGTGGGTCAAAATAATCTAAAAAAAACCTAAGAACATAATCTGTCAGGCATAGGTAACCAACAGGTGTGCGTGTGTGTGTGTGTGTGAGTGAGAGAGAGAGAGACAGACAGTGATACTCACATCAATAAGGTGTTTGACCTCCAGTTTCTTCAAGTCACTGCTTATTTTAGCAGCTAACAGGAGACAGGCAGCTGACACCAACTTCCTGTAAAACAATAATGGTTGTTGGTTGTTTTTTATAGCCGTGTTAGAAAACAAATGAGTTCAAGAAAATTCTGATACAATTTTAAAACTTTTAAATGCAAAAAAGTGTAGTTGTTTTAGGTTTTGTAGGACAACAAAGAGTTATGTGGACATCATCAATAACAGTGACGATCAGCAACACAAAGATGAAGTTAGGAAATGTCACTTATGTCATCGTTTGTTCCTGAATCTTCAATAACTACAAAAATACAAGGGGGTCACAATGTTAGGTTCAAAAGCAGCTACTGGTAGATAAAAAAGAAACAAGATTAAGAAAACAATAAATAAATAAATAAATAGTTAATACTGTAAAAGTTTGGGGGGGCAGCTGTGGCTGAGTGGTTAGAGCAATCTATATGTATGTATGTACCGTAGTTTTACATATGAAGGCGCGGCCATATTGAATTTTGAAGCAGCAACTCTAATTTCAAAAGGAAACTTTCTTACACCAAGATGCAGCCACACACCAAAATGAAGGTCGGTACCTCACTTATTTTTCAAGTTTTCATGACCACAACATGCACAAACATGAATGATATTTGCAAGACTTGGATCTTCAAGAGCAGACCGAGTGCCGCTGCTTATTGGTCACACTGTGACTGAATGTCCGACCACAGATTTAGTCCCTAATCAGCACAGATTAGAGCCTGTAGAGAAACAGAAAATATTCAATAATAATTGTGAATAGACTAGAACTAACCTGTTCTGTTTGTTAAGTCGACCCTGGAGTACCAGCTTCTCAAAGTAGACCAACGCCATGGCGATGGTGACGGGCTGCAGGCCACAATCCTCCCCGACTGTTGCCATCTCTCTCTTCAAACTGGAACACACTCTTTTTAATGGTCAAGTTTCAACTTGATGTGTCTGAATGATCAGATACAGAGCGTACCTGCGTATTTTACTGAGGGTGAGTGTAACGTGAGGAAACTTCTCCCTGAAGGTCTCGTTCATGTCTTTCTTCAGATCAGATGGCTTGACATACTCAATAACTGTCGTCTGTAAGATTAAAGGTGAAGAACAGGAAGAAAACATGTAAGAGGCAAAGCGATTCAGGATTTCAAGATTTAACAGTAATAATTCTCCGAAAAGTGTCAGGACAAAGAGTCCACTGGAACAAACTCACTTTCACTGTCTGTCTGATGTCGTCTCATTATGGCAATAATCAGGAAACTGATCATATTTTGAACTGAGAGAAGATATCCTAACTGATTTTATCAACTGGTTCCAAACCCGTCTGAACTCTAGCAAACTGGATCAATAATTCAATGTGTCTGAGACAAAGTTAGCCTTTTTAACAAACATGCAGCTGTCAATAACACAACCAGAGCTTTAATTTTATTTTTCACTAATACGTAGTGTGAGAGAAATCATTCTCAATGAGATCCATATTCCAGCGCATAACTCGTTCTGACAATTTTTGTTTCATTTCAACATTTTTTTTTTTAAATCAAAACGTTCCGATCATTAAGGACAATTCTGCTCTGTCTTTTGGTAGTTATGCAATATTTACTTTTTGAAATATTTAACTTTGTCTGCCATGTTTTTCCAATAAAAAATGAATGGAGTTATCCTCACATCCTTCAAACGGTTTACATTTTACTACTCATTTTAGCTTTTGTTTTGCTTCAGCTTTTTCAGCTTCTTTGTGCTAATTTAAGCATACTTCAACTCCTTTGAGCTATTTTTCTGCTCCTTTCAGCTTCATTATGGAAAATTTAGTTTTTCTATACATTTTTCACTTTTACTATTTTTTTCTGCTCTTTTCCCTTCTCTTATGTGCAGATACCTCCAGGAATATGGGCTGTATTCCTCACCACTCCTCCCTCAGATGTTTTAAGCTGCAGGCATATGGGGTCCCCAGAGGATTCTCCCAACCGTAAATTTAATCCAGACCATGCAGGTTAGTTTACCACATGAACTCAAAACAATGAATATTAAAAACAACTCACTAAAACTCAGAAATCCCCCAGGAGTCGCAATTCAGTTTTTGTGCAAGCAGGATCACTTTTACCCAGGAGTTAAAAAACTTGCATACTGTGTCTGAACTTTAAAAAACAAACAAAAAAACAAGCATCTCTAGTAATATGGTCCACAACAAGGGTCTCCAAACAAGACCCCAGATTTGTGATCACATGTGATTTTTATAAAGTCATTCTTACATGACAATTATGCATAAACAGGACATGCATACTCCTTCCATTTTTCAAGCAAAGATAAAGTTCTTGTTACATTACATGATTATGCATAGGATATATGATGACAACCACCTCCTCTCCCAGGTGACAAAAAAAAAGAAAAGGTCATAATAAAAGCAACCAGGAGCACCCCAGTTCACATGGTCTCTGGGTTTTGATCTCTCCCTGTTCGGATTAGCGGGTCAGTGAGCTACTTTCTCAATAATAGGAGGCAGGCAGTGATTTCGCCACCTACTCAAGTGTCTGGCGTACTTTGACTGGCAATTTATATTTTTTGTTCCTTTTGAGCATTTCGATGAACCGGCGCGTGATAGTCACATGACCAATTTCAGTCACTCTAGTGGGAAAGACAGCCTCTCAGCAACTCCATTTTAATCTGTCATAAGTACAGATTTTAAACTACACATCAGTTTTTAAATCATATTTAAAGGTAGAGCAAAACCAGAGTTATGATAAATAATTCACGCCACATTTTTCTGAAAATCACTGTCATATCTGAAGCACATTAGAGCGAGAGGCAGCAGCAAAGATGGGCAATCTCAGGGACAAAACACCCCCATCACTCTCCGTTTTCTTCTCCCACCCTCGTCGAACAGATAAACAACCTCAACCCTCCTTTCTGATGGAGGCTCAAAGTTATTTGTTAAGTGGCAAAAAATCTACAGGAAAAATAAGAATAATATACAGAAGTTGAATGGAGTTTGGCACGTGACAAAGTCACAGCAAGAGCAGCAGTGAGTCATGAGGTTTGAGAGATTTATGATATTTAGCATGTTTGGATTTTATAATTATGGTGTATTTTAATGTTTAGTTTAGTTAGTTTTAGTGTATTTGAGTCAAAAACAATGAGATGATATTTGAATGTGAGGTGGACTGAACTGCGGACCCAGAGGACAGAACTACGGTGGCCGAGGGGTGCAAACGCGCTGCAAGAAGAGAAAAACGCTGCATAAAATTAAACGCTCTGCTAAAACAAAACGCTCTGCAAACGGACGGCTGCAAATTTTAAAAAAGAGCTGCAAAAAGAAAAAAGCGAACGCTCTGCAATGGACGAACGCTCTGCAAAAGAAAAACGCTCTGCAATTTCAGAAACGCTGCAAATAGAAAAAGCTACAACGGAAGTGCTCCAGACCACTAGGAGCAGTCTAACAAAGAACAAATCATAAAGCATATTATAGTTTTCGGAATGGCACTAGTTATTTGTGTATTTTAACTTATTTATTTTAAGAATATTTTACACTTATTCGAAACTATCTCGTTGTATTTGTTTTAATACTGTGCGGAAGAGGAGCAATACAAGAATGCCAGGTTGGGTCAGTGGTCTAAGTCTTAGACTCTAAGAGATGGCTTGGGATGCGGGAGACATGAGTTCGATCCCCGGTGTCGGAAATTTTGTGGTATCCACCTTATTCTTGGGGGTGTCACTGTAGAAACGATTATGGGACTTACTTCCGTTTGACCCCGGAAGTAGAAGTTCTGCATTGGCTCCTCGTTGTTTACTTGTTAATCTGTACGCGTCGTTGAAGTTCTGTTTTCTGTTATTTCGAGCTAATATTGTCACGAAGATGTCTTGGAGCTCGGGTACCTGTTGCGCTGTTCGTGGCTGTACGAATAATCAGACGAAGCTGAATTTGTGGCTGCAACTAGTGTGTGTTGAACATGCTCCGAAAACAAAAACCTGCATCCTTCTTTGTGGCTGGGCTACGAGAAACCACCTGAAAAAAGACTCTGTATCCTCCAGAGGATCGAGAACACCAGGTATGATTTAAGAGACAGCTTTTAGTGTTATGATTTTATGTAGTCAGTGATTAAATGATACTAATATTTTCGTTCATAACTGGCAAATAAACACACGCACCTATATATGTATGCTGTGTGTGTATATTTATATATATATATATATATATATAGGTGTGTGTTGTGTTTATTTATATATAT
>JBBPBX010005278.1:41946-72717 GCA_038048925.1 Garcialebias charrua | reverse complement strand
TATAAATATAAGCGTTTTAAACTCTTCCCACACTCTTGCAATATTTTCAACAATGTTTCTAAACTTTAAACTCTCTAAAAGAGTACAGAATGTCATGATTTCAGCCCTCTGCCTCCAGCTGCGCTGTGAAACCTGCCAGCGCTCTCTGCCACACCAATTTCTCAACTGCAGAGCAAAGTTTATCACATGTTGAGGGAGGAAGGTTCTACTGCACCTGATTCCACCTGTGGGTTGCACACAGGTGTAGCAGGTGCTATAAAAAAATTAAATAAAAATTCAATGCCGATCGTGCGGCTCTTCCATCAACCAGCCAGTTGTGTATCATGTCCAATCTTACTTTGCAAAACCATGATAGAGTGAGTCCGCGAAAAACAAACCGCCAAGTAGCGAGTGACTATTGTACAGCAAAGGGACAGGAACACACTACCATCAGGCAGATAAGCAGATAACCAGCAGCAGCGTTGGAGTGGTGACCTCACCTCACAGTCTTTTTATACACCTGCAGCTCATCAGGGCAAGGACTTGCAGGTGCATCTCCGATGGCGACATCTAGTGGAGAAAGCTGTAGGAGCAAAACCCTAGGACTCTTATGGTACATCCACACCAAACAGCGTTTCAACTTCAAAAAAGCTCGTCACGCACGCAAGTGGACGCACTGGACCCACAGTGGTGTCCAGACCAGAATGCGAAGCTGCGGCGGTGTGGCGGCGGGTGTGGGGTGTGGGAGGAGCTTACCGGTATACCGAGTTCCTCACTGCACTCCGCCAGGCAAGGAGCTTTTTATTTCTGTCTCTGTAGAGCAGACTTGACTGGTCGTAAAGGACTTGTCGCGAACACACAGCTACAATGAGTTTCTCTTCCATAGTACACGACTTCGCGGGTTTTTTCTGTGTCCCACAAACAATACGTCACATAGTTGCGCAATACCCGTCCCCTCGTTTCCGCGTCACATAGGGACTCTCCCCCTCTCTTCTCCCCCCGACTCTCCCTGATCAACCAATCAGGGAGAGTTGAACGGCGTTTGAACGGCGAAATCATCAACATGTTCAAGGCGTGCTTTGGAGGCTGACGCGGGTTCACGTGCACGGAAAACGCTTTCCAGCACACTCAACACGCACGTGACGCCCGACGCCCAGACGCGCCTGGAGGCGCGTCCCCCATTGACTTTGCATGTAAACTGGACGCTCCTGCAGTTGAAACGCTGTTTGGTGTGGACGTACCATTATGCCGGGTTCCCACCAAACGCGTCAAAACGCTCCCAACGCACCGTGTTTGCTGCTTGTCAACAGATGTCTGTTCACACCGAACGCGTCTGCAGACGCGCAGTGGGAGCAGCGTCTGGCTCCTTTTCCGGTCTGGTTTGTTTTGTTTTTGTACACCGGGCAGATAAAATCAGCTGTTCGTGAGCCTCGTTACTACTTGAGTGGGTTTTCTACGAGCCGAACTGCAGCTCCGAAAGTCTTTGTTGAGATTAAAACGTTTTTTTTTTTTTATGTTTGGGGTGATCGTACGCTCGAGCGGACAGCGGCAACTGTAAAAATGCCAAGTTTCTTACCGGAGGCTGGTTTCTTCATGGAGGCTCGTTGGGGTAAGTTTAAAAAGTCCAAAAAAAGTCCCGTCGTTGTTGCGTCATCACATAGCAGAGGCTCTCCCGATTGGTTGCTGCGACGCGTCGAGCAGCCAAAGTTCAAATATTTGAACTTTGGCTGCTTGACGCCTCGGCTGCTTTGGATGCGTCGTTTGCGCGGAAAGAACTGCCGCGCTGCTTGAAATGCTCAAAATGCGCTTCGCCACGAGGCGCCGCTCCTCCACATAGACTTTGCATGTAAAGTGGCTGCTTCGGCTGCCTGAAACGCGTTTGGTGGGAACCCGACATTACAAAATGCTAACATTTCTAAAATAAATCTATACCAGTATTTCAGGTTTTTGTTGTGATGCTTCTGGGATGGTCATAAGAGAAAAAACAACAACAACTGATCAGACGTGAGGACACATCTGTCAAATTCAACCGATTGAATAAGAGCATTATTAAAATACAGGGAACCCCCGACCTATGACTCCACCGACCTACGAACCACGGGACCTACGAGCGAGCCAAAGTTGAAGAATGCCATCGACGTACGGCAAAAAGTTCGTGACCTACGAACGAACCAAGTTAAAATATATAATCGAGCTACGGCAGACTGGATGCACGACCTACGAACGAGCCCCATTACAAGTATATAATCGAGCTACGGCGTAACTGCGTCACATATGGCAATCGGCGAGGTGGGGGAGGGGATTGCCTTTGGCTGTTGCTTGTTGGGCATGGGCGTGACACTGCGCATGACAGTGGAAAAGTAAATGCTCCCAACATTCATTGTTGAGCAATGGCTAAGCAGTTCCATCAGATGCAGGTTTGATCATGAGAAAAACATCTGTCTACCTACACTTCAGTCAAAGTAAGGCAATTTTGTTTCATTTTTCTGCTGCTTCTAGCTTTTTCTGAGTTCATGGACTTCTTTCTCATGCACATGGACACTCATCAACGCACTGGTTTCAAAAACATGATGGTTGCAACATGCTTCTGATAGATGTGATGCTGCTGATGGATTTATGGATTCATGTGTGATTGTTGACATCATTTTGCTGATGTCAGTTCCTGCTGATTTGCTGCTGTTCTGATGTTAAAAGCTGCACTTTGAGAAGTGTTCATGTGTGATTGTTGACATCATTTTGCTGATGTGATTTCCTGCTGATTTCCTGCAGTTCTGATGTGAAGTTACTGATGTACAGTTACTGTGTGTGTTTATGGATGAATGTGTGGTGTAATGGTTTAGATAAGTGTTTGTAAATAAAGTTCTGTGCATGTTTATGGCCCAGTATGTCAGTCTCATGCTGTTAAATGTGTGCGCGGCGCACCGTTAGCGGTATTTCCGCGACCTACGAACGGAATAACGACCTACGAACGGGACGCTATTTTCACCCCCTAGCTACGACAGGATCGAGCTGCGAACGGTTCTTAGGTCCCGAACTCGTTCGTAGGTCGGGGGTTCCCTGTATTGGAAAACAAAAATCCTGGGCGAGATACATTTTCTTTTCTAATTTGACAATGGAAATCAGATAGAAACAAATCAACTGGTATGGATAGAAATAGAAGTTGTGAGGTTCATTCAGTGTGATTGAAGGGGCTTTATTAAAATAACTGCAATTGATTGATTGATCCTTAGTGGAAATGTGTAGATTTAGACTGAAAATAGCAAAATATTAGAACCCGAAGCTAGCTGCCTAATGAAAGCCCTGATGAAGGTTGTCTTTTTCTTTATACCTGGGCCAATTTTATCTTCTGTGCTTTTGTCATAAAACGTTACCTTCTAAATGAGAAGCTTCAACCATTGAACACATTTCTATCTATAAAACACTGAAATTATCCATAAAGGTTGAGCATTTTGTGAAGGAATACATATCCCTCACTGCCTTACATAGCAGAGATTTTAACTGAGATCATCTTGTGTGGATAAATGGTTAGGTTATAGTCTTGTGGCCAAATCTTGAAAATAAAGTCAGCTGTCACTCAAAATGCACATTTTGACTGACTCTCAACTACCACAGCAGGTCTGAGCCCAGTATGTCTACAAATGAATGTAATTTACCCATTTTTATGTTCTCTGTGGTCAGATAGCTGTGGTGGCCATCTTAAATTGAATTAACCCCAATATAAACTTAAACAATGAAAATTTGTCTATTGTACATTTAAATTGCAGAAGTTTGAATGTAAACATATCTAACATATCAGATTACTTAAATGAATTACATCACAGTTTTAAAATAATAGCACTATCGGAGACCTGGTTAAATGAAAGAAATGTAAGTAATGCTTACATTGAAGGATATGCATTACATCACATGAACAGAAAAAACAAAAGAGGTGGAGGTGTGGCTATATTCATAAAAAATGAAATTAAATGTAAATTAGTTAGCGAAATGTCTATAATTGTTGATAATATGTTAGAAATGATAAGAATTGAAATCATAAATAATAATTGAAAAAATATCATTGTAAGTTGTGTTTATCGCTCTCCATCCTCAAACATTGAGTTATTTACTGATAAAATTTTAGAGTTGCTAGAAAAGAGAAGAAATAAAAAAATATTTTTGTGTGGAGATTTCAATATTGATATGGGAAATATTACTGATTCGAATCATACCAGAACGTTCATAAATTCAATGTATAGTTCAAATCTGCATCCATTAATAACAAATCCAACAGGAATCACAATTCAAAGTGCTACAATAATTGATAACATTTTTACAAATATAAATAATGGTGATGTGCTGAGTGGCATTCTGAAGACTGATCTCAGTGATCACTTACTTGGCTTTAATATTTATAAATTGATGTTGGAAGAATCAAATCTATCCCAAGAAAAAGTAAAATAATAAACACATCAAAAAAAGCATTAGAAAATTTTAAAGTAGATTTGGATAAACAAAAATGGGATGATGTGTATGTAGATGATGTAAATAAATATTATGATAACTTTATGAAGATTTTGGAGGTCCTATATATATATAAAAATTGTGTACAAGAAAATTACAAAAGGAAAAATAACACTGATCATCCATGGATGACCAAAGGTTTGAGAAATGCATGTATAAAAAAATCATCTGTATTCATGTTTCTTGAAATCTAGAACTCGGAAGCTGAGGTTAAATACAAAAAGTACAAAAATAAATTAGTTGGGATTATAAGGAAACACAAAAAGGAATACTATAGCGATTTATTAAACAAATGTGGTGGTGATATGCGTTCAACATGGAAAGTAATAAACAGTGTTCTAAAAAAGCATAAGTTGGAACAAGACTCTCACAACATTTTGTGGAAAACGATGTTGAAATCCATGATGAGAGGGAAATTGTTAATGGATTTAATGATTATTTTGTAAATGTTGGGTCTAGTCTTGCAGCAATGATTCCTAAAATAGATATTAATGTTAGAAATATAAAAATGGGTTGTGTTAGCAGTATGTTTCTGGATGGAACAAATGAGGAGGAAATTATGAAAATAGTAAATAATATTGCAGATAAAAGATTAAAGGATTGTGAAGATTTGGATATGGTGGTAGTAAAGGAAATAATAAGTCATGTCATTGTGCCATTTACATATATCTGTAATTTGTCATTTTTAAAAGGCATTTTTCCTGACAGAATGAAATTGCTAAAGTAATTCCTCTTTATAAAAATGGTGATAAGTGTGTATATAATAATTATAGACCTATTTCTCTCTTGCCACAATTCTCAAAAATTCTCGAAAAATTATTTTTGACTAGACTGGATAGATTCCTTGACAAACAAATATTCTGAGCAATAGTCAATATGGTTTTAGATCAAATAGTTCTACATCCATGGCTTTGATGGAATTGATGGAACAAGTTACAACAGCAGTTGATGAAAAAAAACATTGTATAAGTTTATTTGTGGATTTAAAGAAGGCTTTTGATACTATTGATCACACCATCTTAATTGCTAAATTAAATCAATATGGTATCAGAGGACCTGCATTGCAGTGGATCAGTAGTTATCTGAGAGATAGAAAACAGTTTGTTCAGATGGATAATGTACATTCTAATTTACTCAGAACTTCATGTGGAGTACCACAAGGTTCAGTCCTTGGACCCAAGTTGTTTATTTTATATATGAATGATCTAATTGAAGTGTCTGATATCCTCAAATGTGTTTTATTTGCTGATGATACCACTTTCTTTTGTTTGGGTGAAGACTTGGAACGGATGTTTGTGGTGATAAAAAATGAGTTCGAAAAAATACAAATTTGGTTTAAACGAAATAAGTTATCATTGAATATTGATAAAACCAATTTTATGATATTTAGTAATAAAAAATAACTTTGGATTTTTCTTTTGAAATTGATGGTATTAAGATGTAGAGTAAATGAGGTTAAGTTTCTGGGTGTAATTATTGTCAACAGACTATCTTGGAAACAGCATACAGTATATCTGTTGTTAAAACTAAAATATCTAAATCAATTGCAGTATTGTATGGAGTACGGGATTTGTTAAATAATAATGCTTTCCATTTGCTTTATAACACAATTATAGTCCCGCATTTAATTTATTGTGTAAATGTTTGGGGTACAGCATGTAAGACAACAACTAAGCCTATTTTTATTTTGCAAAAAAGAGCTGTAAGAATTGTAATGAGGAAATCTTATTGTCATCCTTCTGGTACAGTACTTTGTTTTGTCAATTGAAATCACTTAAGTTTTATGATTTGGTTGATTATGTTTATGTTTATGTTTATTAAATTTGTTCATTTTTTTACAAAAGAAACAATACAAGACAATCTCATAATGATAGTGTACAAAATGTAAAAAAATGAAAGGTAGCAGAAAGAAGAATAAATCTTATTATATCTGCCCCTTATCTCCAACAATCAGATTAAACAACAGTAGTCAAACCATGTAAACAATAATAATCTTCAACCAATTTTTTCCAACAATCAGGTTAAACAATAATATTCTTTAACCAACAGTACAAAATGACTAACTCTTTCTAATTTTCTAACTAATACAATACACATTACGTTATTTCACATATATTTTTTAACACATTTGTTTTGATCATTTTTTTAAATGTAAACATTGACTTGGCATTTTTAACTACATTCTCCAAGCCATTCCATAATCTAATTCCCTGGATTGAGGTAGAACGTCCCTTCAAACTGGTTCTGAATTGTGGTTTTACAAACAACTCTGTTCCCTTAAGATTATAACAACTTTGTCTTTTAACAAAGTGCATTTGGATATTTAAAGGTAATGCATTATTTTGAGCTCTATACATAACTGATAAAATATTATAGTCTACCAAATCATGGAACTTCAATAATTTTAGTTGATAAAATAATGTACTTGATGGATGACGGTAATGCTTTCTAGTGATAATTCTTACAGCTCTTTTCTGTAATACAAAAATAGGCTTTGTGATTGTTTTACACGCTTTCCCCCAAACATCAATACAATAGATTAAGTGTGGAACAATGATTGTGTTATACAACAAATACAGAGCTTTATCATTCAATAGGTCTCTGACTTTGTACAGCACTGCTATTGATTTAGCTATTTTTATTCTTACAGAATTTATGTGTTGTTTCCATGTCAGTTTGTCATCAATGATAACACCCAAAAACTTCACCTCATTCACTCTACAAATCTCAACATCCTCAATTTTGAGTGGAACATCAACAGTTTTCTTTTTATTACCGAATATCATGTAATTAGTTTTCTCTAGATTTAATGATAATTTATTTATTTTAAACCAAGTTTGTATCTTGACAAATTCTGTCTTTATCAATTCTAACATTTGTTCTATATCTTCACCTGAACAGAAAAAAGTGGTATCATCAGCGAAAAGTACACATTTAAGGAGTCCTGACACATTTACCAAGTCATTCACATATAAAATAAAAAGCTTTGGTCCAAGTACAGAGCCTTGGGGAACTCCACATGTGATATTACAGAGGTCAGATCTTACATCATTTATTTGTACAAATTGTTTCCTATTTTTTAAGTAGCTAGATACCCACTGTAATGCTGGTCCTCTAATACCATATTTGTTCAGTTTTTCAAGGAGAATGGTGTGATCAATAGTATCGAATGCTTTTTTTAAATCAACAAAGATACTGATACAATGTTGTTTTTGATCGACAGCAGTAGTTATTTGTTCCATTAATTCCATGAGAGCCATTGATGTAGAGTTTTTTGATCTAAACCCATACTGACTGTTGCTTAGAATATTTTGTTTATCTATAAATTGGTCTAGTCTGTTTACAAATAGTTTTTCAAGAATTTTTGAAAACTGTGGTAACAAGGATATAGGTCTATAATTGTTGAATACACATTTATCACCATTTTTAAAAAGAGGAACGACCTTAGCTACTTTCATATTATCTGGAAAAATTCCTGTTGAAAATGATAAGTTACATATGTATGTGAACGGCTCAATAACATGGCTCATTATGTCCTTTACAAACATCATATCCATGTCCACCCAGTCTTTCGATCTCTTGTCTGTAAGATGTTTTACTACATTCATTATTTCCTCTTTGTTAGTTCCATTTAGGAAAATACTATTTGCACAACCTGTAATTGAGTGGATCATATTTTTATCTACTTTTGGTATCTTAGCTGCAAGGCTTGATCCAACATTCACGAAATATTGATTAAATCCATTTACAATTTCATTTTCATCATGAACTTCATCGTTGTCTTTTACAAAATATTTTGAAATACCAGTTTTTGCTTTATGATTCTTCAGTACACCATTCATTACTCGCCATGTTGCTTTCATATCACCATTAGTTTTATCTAATAATTTACTATAATATTCTTTCTTATGTTTCCTTATAATCCCTACTAATTTATTTTTATACTTTTTATATTTTTCTTCTGCGCTCTGACTTCGCAATTTCAAGAAACATGAATACAAATAATTCTTTTTTTTACATGCATTTCTTAACCCTTTTGTCATCCATGGTTGATCATTCGTATTTCTCTTTGTGTAATTTGTTTGCACACAATTCTTTTCATACAGGCTTTCCAAGATATTCATAAACTCATCATATGCTCTGTTCGCATCATCAACATACACATTATTCCAGTCTTGTTTATCCAGATCCTCTTTCAATTTTTCCAAAACTTTTTTTGATGTGTTTATGATTTTTTTCTTCGTTGTGACTGCTTTTGTGATATTTTGATCATTTTTAAAGATTGTGAAAACTGGTAAATGATCACTTAAGTCGGTCGTTAAGATACCACCTATCACATCCCCATTTGTTATATTTGTGAAAATATTATCAATTATTGTGGCACTATGAGTTGTAATTCTTGTTGGCTTTGATATCAATGGATACATATTTAAACTGTACATTGAGTTTATAAATGTGCTTATGTTATTTGAATCTGTTTTATTTCCCATATCAATGTTAAAGTCTCCACACAAAAAAATATTTTTATTAAAACTCTTCTCCATTAGTTCCAAGATTTTATCAGTGAATATTTCTATATTTGCTCCTGGTGATTTATATACACAACTTATTATTATGTTTTTATCGTTTTTGTTTATACCCTGATGCATGCTCAATAATCCAGGTAGAAAAATCTAAAAAGGCTAAGTCTGGTCCTCTGGACATTCAAAAAAACAAAAAAACAAAACAAAGCAAAAAATTGTAGAAACGTTTCGTCTTTCGTCCGAAAGACTTCCTCAGTCTGAGGTGCTGGGTTCAGCTCAGTCTTATAAATAGCACCCTCTCACAGTGTTACACTAACCTCAATTACATAAAATAAAATTGTGATCAAGACATTTTGAATTGTAATTTTTTTTAACAAATAAAAGTTTTGCTAAAAAAACTTTTTTAAATTAGAATCACAAATTTTTGTGTCATGAAGTGAAATAATTATTTGCGCATGTCAGAAATCTTTGCTTGCTATTCTAAGTTTTTGTTTGTCATTCAAAGTTTTGCTTGCGATTCTCACATGACGTCGTGGGCAGAGCCTAAAATAGCACAAAAAAATTTCTGATGTGTGCAAATAAAAGTTTATGTTTTGCAAATAACTTTTTAAGTTCACGAGAAAAAATAGTTATTTAATTTTTTTTTAAATAAGTTTTTATTTAAAAAAAAAGAAGAAATTGTTACAATTCCAAAAGTTTTGATTACAATTTTATTTTACTTAACTGAGGTTAGTTTTTTTTTCATTGAATAATTGTGAAACAAATTTAACTCCATACTCTGTGAACCAGACCCTAAACTTACTTAAAGTCTGGATTGAGTTTTTTCTCCTTCATTTGTACGCTTTTATTGGACAGGAGCAACTTGATTGGTTATTACATACATTATATCTATTATGGTAGTTCAGGGTGAGTTATTTTTAATTCTAAATTAATATTCTTGTTGGACTTTTATTTAAGTGCTATTCTCCTTCAAGCTACATTTACCTAATGCTAGAATAAATGCAATGTACATTATGCAGCAAAGGAAGTTAGAAGATCGGACATATATCCATTATGGAGAGATGATAGGTTTTGGACGGGCAATGTGCTCCCTATTGCATAAGCCAGGGATGTCAAAGTCAAATACATAACATGGAGGGCCAAAAAAACAAATTTGCTAGCCAAGGGCCGGACTGATTCAATGTTTATTATAAGGGGGTGAATAATTTTTTTTCTTCTTTCTGCACTCTTTTCATTCAATGTTTTCTTTTTGATTAATTTGTTTTATTTTATCTCTTTTAAATGAATGAATCTTCTTCTTCTTCTTCTTTCTGCTTTTCCCTTTTGAGGGGTCGCCACAGTGAGTCATCCTCCTCCACCTCACTCTGTCCTCTGCATCCTCTGTCCTCACTCCAACTACCTTCATGTCCTCTCTAACTGCATCCATATATCTCCTCTTTGGCCTGCCTCTTTGTCTTTTTCCTGGCAGCTGCATTTCTAACATCCTTCTACCAATATACCCACTGTCCCTCCTCTGGACATGTCCAAACCACTGTCCCTCCTCTGGACATGTCCAATCCATCTCAGTGTGTCCTCCCTAACTTTATCTCCCAGTTGTTCAACATGTGCTGTACCTCTGATTATCTCATTCCTGATCTTCTCCATCCTTGTCACTCCTAAGGAGAACCTCAGCATCTTCATTTCTGCCACTTCCAGTTCTTTCTCCTGTCTTTATGTCAATGACACCTTCTCCAGACCATACAATATAGCTGGTCTCACCACTGTCTTGTAAACTTTTCCTTTGACCTTTGCTGACACCTTTTTGTCACAAATCACTCCTGAAACTTTTTTCCATCCACTCCATCCTGCCTGGACTCTCTTCTTCACCTCTTTACCACATTTCCCATTTTCCTGGACAGTGGACCCCAAGTCCTTGAAGTCCTGCACCTTTGTGACCTCTGCTCCTTGTAGCCTCACTGTTCCACTGGCCTCCCTCTCATTCACACACATGTACTCTGTCTTAGTACTTATTTTAAATGAATGAATAAATGGATTAAATAAAATATTAAATAGCTTTACATCTGCTAAGTTCTTGGCATAAATCAACACAGACATGTTCTCGATTTTAGTACTGTATTTTACATTGTTTTATAATGTAGCTGTTTATGTTTTTTAACACAGTTTTTTTGTGATTTTTAATTAATATGCTTTTTTATGATTGTTGGCTGCAAGTATCAAGCTGCAAAATCCTTTCCTTCCTGAATGTGAGGCAGGTCTTGATGTCTATGCGCAGCATTATTACTCTGGGTTCATGAGACACGACTCCGGATTGGATTGGCCCCACCCCTACTACTACTGTTGCATTGTGGGGAATGTAGTGTTGGTACGTGACCGGAGGGCTTATTATGTTGTTTTTCTGGCAAAATACAAAAATAATAATAATAAAATAAAATAAATAATTTTAGTACATGTTATTATGTGTCAGAGGAGGGCTTAGAATAGGAAATAAAAAAAAAAAAAAATTTTTTTTTTTTTTTTTACCAAAAGGGCACTTGGGGGCAAGGAGAAAAAGGGGCAGGTGCTCAAGCCCCCATAGCCAACAGCTTACACCACATCTGCCTTTACAGTACAGTTTGAAAACAGCTGTGACACTTGAAAAGAGCTGTCAAACAGCTGGACAACTCCTTCTCCACGTGTGCTTTGACCTTTAACACGGTCTGACACGACTTTTCTTATTTTTACATGACATTTTCAGTGCTGAATTTCACGTTTAAACAGCTTACACCACATCTGCCTTTACAGTACAGTTTGAAAACAGCTGTGACACTTGAAAAGAGCTGTCAAACAGCTGGACAACTCCTTCTCCACGTGTGCTTTGACCTTTAACACGGTCTGACACGACTTTTCTTATTTTTACATGACATTTTCAGTGCTGAATTTCACGTTTAAACAGCTTACACCACATCTGCCTTTACAGTACAGTTTGAAAACAGCTGTGACACTTGAAAAGAGCTGTCAAACAGCTGGACAACTCCTTCTCCACGTGTGCTTTGACCTTTAACACGGTCTGACACGACTTTTCTTATTTTTACATGACATTTTCAGTGCTGAATTTCACGTTTAAACAGCTTACACCACATCTGCCTTTACAGTACAGTTTGAAAACAGCTGTGACACTTGAAAAGAGCTGTCAAACAGCTGGACAACTCCTTCTCCACGTGTGCTTTGACCTTTAACACGGTCTGACACGACTTTTCTTATTTTTACATGACATTTTCAGTGCTGAATTTCACTTTTAATTTTCAATTTCACTCTTGTGCTGTGTGTGTTTATTTTCACCAGGAGAGGCAGCAGGTGGTGACGCAGAGGCAGCTAGCACATTCCCAGACACCTTAGCAAACATCATAAGGGAGGGGGGATACACACCGCAGCAGGTGTTCAACGTAGATGAGACTGGGTTGTTTTGGAAGAGGTTGCCCGACCGCACCTACATCAGCAGGGAGGAAAGAACAGCACCGGGTCACAAAGTGGGGAAAGAGAGGATCACGTTGCTGTTCGGAGCCAATGCAACGGGCGATTGTCAGTTAAAGCCGCTGTTGGTAAACCATTTTGAGTCACCCAGGGCCTTCAGGAACGTTAGCGACACGAGAAGACTTCCAGTGTATTGGACCGCAAACAGGAGGGCCTGGGTTACACTGGAAGTGTTCACAAAGTGGTTTACCAACAATTTTGTCCCAGACGTAAAGCGCTTCTGCAGAGCCCAAAACATTGACTTTCACATCCTGTTGGTGTTGGATAACGCACCGGGTCACCCCACCAACCTTAATGACCTCGACCAAAACGTGAGGGTGGTCTACATGCCACCTAACACGACCTCCCTCATTCAGCCCCTGGACCAGGGGGTTATTAGCACGTTCAAAGCGTATTACCTCCAGAGGGTAATCCGCGATGCTTTGGAGGCCACAGATAAGGACCCAGATGTCACGCTGAAGGACTTCTGGAGGCAATATGACATCCTCCAATGCATTTTCCACATCCGGGCTTCCTGGGATCAGGTGAGGCAGAGCACACTGGCTGGGGTTTGGAAGAAACTCTGCCCTCAGTTTGTTGTAGATGCCTCCAGCGATCCCCAGGACACAGTCACGGATGTGATACAGAATGTGGTGGAGATGAGCAGTAGGTTGCATTTGGACTTGGACGTGGAAGATGTTGAGGAGTTGCTGGCTGAAGAAGGTGAGGAGCTGTCCACAGAGGACCTTGAGGAGCTGGAGAATCACATCTTGGCGGAGGAGGACCGTCATGAAGACAGGCCAGGCCCTCCGGCCAAGGTCTTTACCAGGCAGGTCTTGGCTAAGGTCTTCAGGCTGCAGCAGGAGGTCTTGGACCTGTTGGAGTCAGTGGACGCCGATGGGGAGAGGTTCGCCAGGGTCTCCAGAGCTGTCCTTGATGATCTGGCATGCTACCGGCAGATCCAGGAAGACATGAAGCAAGAGGCAGTGCAGACCTCCATGCTGCAGTTTGTCAGGAGGGGCCCTGCTGCGACTCCAGGATCTGCTGGAGCAGCAGAGGAAATTCCATCCACCTCTGCTGCAGCAAGCCAGGAGTCGATGGACAGCTCACCCTCTCCTCCCTCTCCTCCCCAGTAACATCCATCCCTCCTCTGCACCCCTCCCCAAAAGGTAATGAAATGTTGCTTTTACTGTACAATTTGTTTTTCTGTGTTGTTTTAAATGTTACTTTACTGTACTGTCCTGTACGGTACTTTAGTTGTTAACCCACCTGTCTCTGTTCATGTCCACAGACGTCTCCTCCTCCTCCTTCTCCTCTCCACTCCAGTCAGCCAGCCAGCGTCTGCACCACTCCCCAAAGGTAATGAAATATTGCTTTTACAATTGCTTTTTCTGTGTTGTTTTAAATGTTACTTTACTGTACTGTCCTGTAGGGTACTGGTTGTTAACCCACCTCTCTCTGTTCATGTCCACAGACGTCTCCTCCTCCCCAGCCAGCCTCTGCAACACTCGCCTTGACTGACCTGCTCATCTCCCCACTAACCTGAACAGCCTTGTCATCCAGGTACAGTACAGTACTGTACAGTACAGTACTGTAATGAAATGTAAATTTTATTTTGCTGTTATGTTTACGTACGTAGTTTCATGCTGCATTTCATCATCCACCTGTGTCTTGTCATGTCCACAGCATCCTTCCAAAGCATCGTGTAAAGGCCTCCCCCTGGTCCAAACATCAGCGCACACACATCACAGTAAGCACAACAACTTGCTGTATGTGTGGTTTCATATGTTTCATTACAGGAATGTTAACTTACAAATGTCTTTTTTGTAACAGTGACACCTGCTGCATTCCCTCCTCTCCTGGGTGTACTGGCATCACACTGATTGAGGGGATTAACCCTCGTGGGTGTACTGGCATCACACTGATTGAGGGATTAACCCTCGTGGGTGTACTGGCATCACACTGATTGAGGGATTAACCCTCCTGGGTGCAATGAAATCACACTGATTGAGGTGATGCTCCATGCCTCCTCCATGCCTCCTCCATGCGTCCTCCATGCATCCTCCATGCCTCCTCCATGCGTCCTCCATGCATCCTCTCCTCTACATCAATGTGAGCCCTTAACAACTTGTGTGTGTGTGTGTGTGGGGGGGGCTCATGTTTCTGTACAGTTAACTTCAACATGTGTTGTGTGTGTGTTAACAGTCAGACCACCTCTCCTGCCTCCAGTGGCATCAACCTGACCCATGTCAGACCCAGAACACCTTCTGTCTGACCACAGTCAGACCACCCATGCGCTGCTTCGTCGCCACGCCTCTCCTCTACATCAATGTGAGCCCTTAACAACTTGTGTGTGTGTGTGTGTGTGTGGGGGGGGCTCATGTTTCTGTACAGTTAACTTCAACATGTGTTGTGTGCATCACAGTGACTCCAGTCATCTGCAAACTCATGCATACAGTACTTCAGCATCCTCACATCAGGACCAAACAGCTGAGCTGAAGTCAGCATCCTCACATCAGGACCAAACAGCTGAGCTGAAGTCAGCATCCTCACATCAGGACCAAACAGCTGAGCTGAAGTCAGCATCCTCACATCAGGACCAAACAGCTGAGCTGAAGTCAGCATCCTCACATCAGGACCAAACAGCTGAGCTGAAGTCAGCATCCTCACATCAGGACCAAACAGCTGAGCTGAAGTCAGCATCCTCACATCAGGACCAAACACCTGAACTGAACTCGCTGCATTTTCCTGCATCATCCTGTCTCCTCCAGCATCCTCAGGACCACTCACCTGACTTCAGAGTCAAAGACTGTCCGTCTACCTTCACTTCAATCAAAGTAAGGCAACTTTCATTTTTATGCTGTTTCTGTGCTGGCTGGTTCTACCTTTCTAAAGTTCAAGGAGTGGACACTATGGCAGTGTTGTTTTTTAAACATGATGCTTGCAACATCTTTCTGGAGGATATCACTTGTTTCTGATGTTTGTTTGCAACATGATTACAGTATGATGGATGTCATGTGTTCATGATGGGCTTGACTTGGTTCTGATGGATGTGACTTGATTCTGATGGGTTTCACTTGCTCATGATGGGTGTGAGTTGTTTCAGATGCATTTCACTGGTTTCTGATGGATGTGACACATGCTGTCACATGCTGTCATATGGGTGTGACTTATTTACAGTACAGTACAGTACTGTACAGTACAGTAGGGAATGTTGTTTACTGCTGTTTTCTGTGATGAAAAACAACTTTTTAAAAGTACCTGTACAGGGTACCTGGACTTGGCAGTAAGGAACTTTGTTTTAGAGTTTTTTTTTTTTATTGAAAGTGCTGGGCAGAAAAGCACTGTTGAACAGAAAAAGCTGGACAGGTACAGTACAGTACAGTTTATAGATGAATGTGTGGTGTAATTTGCTAGCTAACTGCTTGTAAATAAAGTTCTGTGCATGTTTAAGGATCAGTAAGAACGCTTGTTCAGTGTCATGTTGATAAACGGGTGTGCGCTCCAGCGCTCGCGCCTTTTTTTCGATTTACGAGCTCGGTTCCGGTTTTACGAGATGGCCACGTGCGGGCTGTTCCGAGGTACGAATTTTCGGTTTACGAGCTACCCGTATGTACGGAACTCGCTCGTAAGTCGGGGACTACCTGTATTATTAAAAATGCTGCAGATCTGAGGATCAATACTAATTTCACATGATTCATTAAAAAATATCACTTTGTTTATTATATTACATTACTGATATTTTGTATCAGCAAGAGTTAAGGGTTCATCTGAAATGTTACAAACACAACAGTTAGTGCAAACGGGGCTTGATTGGAATATTTTTTTCTTAAGTGGTTCTTAAAAAATGCTACAGATTTGTTAATAGTAAAAGGCATATTTTGAATGAATGTTACAAATGTGTTTATTCCTACAAAACAGTTAATAAAATATTTATAAAACAATGAATTTCAAATGTTACAGATTGAGTTTAACATAAAAGAAATAGTGTTTTATGTTTAAATATCAGTTAATGTCATCTGTTATGCCCCCTTGTTTAGGACTGGAACCAATCTCAGCTGCTTTTGTGTGAAGGCAGGGGACACCCAGGACAGGTCTCCAGTCCATCAGAGAGACAGACAAAGAGACAAACAACCATCCACACTCCCAGTCACAGCTACAATTTACAGTCGTACAGAAGAGCCCAAAAAGATTCAAACTGAGGATTCAAGTTCTCAATTGAGAGTTCTTATCACTCAAATATAAATATAAATGCTGCCTTCTCTAAAACAGGTGGTTTGCCTGTATTATTACCAATCGCGGTTTTTAATGTTCAAGTATTTTTTAGTAACAATAAAGTTAATAAAGTTTATGAATTGTCATTTATAACAGCGGTAAAACTCCTAATGCCACATCCTGACCAAACGCGTTTTCAACTGCAGGAGCGTCCAGTTTACATGCAAAGTCAATGGGGGACGCGCCTCCAGCCACGTCTTGGCGTCGGGCGTCACGCCACGTGCGTGTTGAGCGTGCTGGAAAGCGTTTTCCGTGCACGTGAACCCGCTTCAGCCTCCAAGCACGCGTTGATCATTGCTGAAGTTTTCGCCGTTCAAACGTTCAAACGCCGTTCAACTCTGGTTGATCAGGGAGAGTCGGGGGGGAGGAGAGAGGGGGAGAGTCCCTATGTGACGCGGAAACGAGGGGGCGGGGGTATTGCGCAACTATGTGACGTATTGTTTGTGGGACACAGAAAAAACCCGCGGAGTCATGTACTATGGAAGAGAAACTCATTGTAGCTGTGTGTTCGCGACAAGTCCTTCACGACCAGTCAAGTCTGCTCTACAGAGACAGAAATAAAAAGCTCCTCGCCTGGCGGAGTGCAGTGAGGAACTCGGTGTACCGGTAAGCTCCTCCCACACCCCCCGCCGCCACACCGCCGCAGCTTCTCGTTCTGGTCAGGACACCACTGGGTCCAGTGCGTCCACTTGCGTGCGTGACGAGCCTTTTTGCCGTTGAAAAGCTGTTTGGTCAGGACGTGGCATAAGGGTTGACACTGGAAGGGTGATTTAGCTGTTAATTAACTTTGTTAAATTAATGGGTGATATTAAAAAATATATTTTAATCACAGGCGGTCCTTTGTTCAGAACAGAATAACTTTTAAAAAATTCTGCCTTTAAATTTGTTTTTTGTAGTAATATCTTGGTGTTAATGTATATGCAGACAGAAGATGGTAGGGGTGTAACAGTACACATGGGTGTGCCGAACCGTTTCGGTACGGCACGTTGGATTCGGTCCACCTGCATACCGTTTCATCTATTTTTTCACTCATTAAATTTTATTAACGGGAGCTTATGCGCCGCTGAACTAAAATTCCTAGGCGTGTTTCAGCACGGCGCTATTATCTTGCAGGACGTGTAGCATTTAGCAGCCTAGCATCTCGTTGCGGTCTCCTGTTTGGGAACATTATGGCTTTCTTGTTAAAAGACGTGAACAAATCCAAAGCTGCGAGTCAACATTGTTTCATGGAGATTGGATCTGCAGCAGACAACATGTCTGACTTGTTAACGCTCTTGAAACAACATCATCAGTACGTGAACATCTTCTACAAGCAAGAAAAGCAGCTTGTCGCAAACACAGCTAACAGCAGCAGCATTTGAACAACCTTTATCAGGTAATTCAGACCAGTCCAGAGCAATAACACAAGCTGTAGGAGTTTTTAAAGCTCTGGATCTACGTCTGAATGTTGTTGTTGTGCTGACTTTAAAGTTCTTGAGCCCGGCTATGACATCCGTCATGTCAACACGTCAGCCAAAATGTTTAGCATTTTATGAAAAAGCTCAAATTGATATTATCAACAAGCCCTGGAGCTGATTAAAGCCCTGAAGATGATGATGACTGAGAGATTCAACCACCTCATAACAACTGTTCAAGAAGAGGTATTGTTCTTTTATTATTATTATTATTATCTAATCAACCTTTTTAATTTAAAATTATAATCTAATCAACTCATTTTTTTAACCTCATTGTGTTTTATTTCCAGTCTGGGACAGAGATAGCAGCTGACTTCTTCCTCTTCAGGGAAATCCACCAGAACAGCTGGTAAGCAGCTAAGAAGTGTGTGATGACTGAACTCTGAACTTTTCCAGGGACCTGTCCCACCTGGGGGAGCAGGTCCAAGAAGAGGTTGTGAGTAATGAGGACAAATACAGCCACACTGCTGCTACTGTTGTTACTGAGATGATTTTCTCCACCGCTGGATATATTCACGGCAACTAGATCTGTGCTTTTAGCAGAAAATGTGGACAAGTTGGTATTTTTGGACAAAAACTTAAAACTTGATTAGTTGGATTGTAAACGGTCTGTTGCTACTTATTGTTCTGGTTCTGACTGTTACTGTATTTATTAAGATTTTTATTATTATTATTATTATTATTATTATTATTATTATTATTATTATTATTATTATTATTATATTGTTAGTATAGTTTATTTATTGTGAAGAGTACCATTTATTTAAAATATCACCCAAATGGGTTGCTTTTATTTATTTTTATACAAACGTATTGTTTACTTGTCATATTTTCAAAATAAACATTTTGTAAGTCTTTATTTTGTCTTTTTCTTGTACCGAAAATTAACCGAACCAAAATGTAATGTTAGTGTACCGTTACACCCTTAGAAGATGGTGATTGTGAGGGTAAAATTGTGTGTGTGTGTAACATTGTCTTTATTGTACATGTGTTTCAGTGGTTCCTGCCTCTGTTTAGAGCCGATTAAGAAGAAGAAGCTCCTCAAGACTGAAGGCCTGATGTTGACCAGCAGGACCCAGAGCCTCTTATCATAAAGTGGAAGAAAAGACCCTTAGACCAGTCTGGTGGGTGACCAACTTAATATGGAGGAGACCGATATCAGATTTTAGGTCACTACAGTTTCTTTAAAGAGTGAGGAGGATTTAAAAAAAAACTTACCAGGAACCCAGATTTAAAAATTCACAAAGGCAGTTCCAGCTCTTCAAAGACTGACGTTAACGAGGACGATGAAGAGGATGGTGAAATGACCAATCCTGACTCTCTGCTAAAGAACTCATCAGACTCTGAATCAGAACGTGAAGACAGTATGAAAGACTGGAAGGAGAGCAGGGCTCCTGAATCAGAGGTAAAAACTGTCAACAAATCTTTGAGCTGCTCTGAGTGTGGTAAGCAGTATGTCAGTAACCGGACTCTTCAAAGACACATGACAAGTCATTCAGGAGTGAAGTCTTCAACCTGTCAGTTTAATAAGAAATGTGTTGGAAAGAAGAAAAATGTAGAGTCGCGCAGGAAAGTCCAGGCAAGGTCAAAATCATTCAGCTGTGATGACTGTGGTAAAAGATTTACTTTCAAATCACATTTAAACAGACACATGAGAGTCCACACAGGAGACAAGCCATTTCTTTGTGATATTTGTGGACAAATATTTAGTCATAAGACACATTTAAACTCACACATGAGAGTTCATACAGGAGACAAGCCATTTCCTTGTGAACTTTGTGGACATAGATTTAGTCATAAGACAAGTTTAGACTCACACAGGAGAGTCCACACAAGAGACAAGCCATTTCCTTGTGAACTTTGTGGACAGAGATTTAGTCATAAGACAAGTTTAGACTTACACAGGAGAGTCCACACAGGAGACAAGCCATTTCCTTGTGAACTTTGTGGACAGAGATTTAGTCGGAAGGATGCCTTAAACAGACACATAAGAGTCCACACAGGAGACAAGCCATTTCCTTGTGAACTTTGTGGACAAAGATTTAGTCAGCAGACAAATTTAGACTCACACAGGAGAGTCCACACAGGAGACAAGCCATTTCCTTGTGAACTTTGTGGACATAGATTTAGTCATAAGACAAGTTTAGACTCACACATGAGAGTCCACACAGGAGACAAGCCATTTCCTTGTGAACTTTGTGGACAGAGATTTAGTCGAAAGGATGCCTTAAACAGACACATGAGAGTCCACACAGGAGACAAGCCGTTTCCTTGTGATATCTGTGGACAAAGATTTAGTCATAAGACAAGTTTAAACTCACACATGAGAGTCCACACATGAGTGGAAACTTTCTACCAGAAAATATTAAAATAATTATTATAGGCCATGAGATGCTACTTATGTTTTAACACCCAAATAAAATTAATTTTGATTTTGTAAAATATATTCTGTAACAATTTCTGAACAAGTTCCTAATCTATGATTTGCTCCTAATTTCTCAAGAATACTTTAAAAACAAACTAATTAACCCTTAGATCATAATTTGAACTATAGATGTTGGTTCTAAAATACTGGTTCAGTGGTTGTGCAATATGTGGAGAGAACCAACCAACCAATCAAATTGTTTTTTCAAACAGTCAGACCCCATTAAATGTTATTCATGTAATTCCTGAGAGAATTGTTATTTAATCAGTTAGTTCATTCATTCATTCATTCAACCTTTATTTAGTCAGGTAAATCTTTTGAACCTCATGGGCTCATTTACGAAAGCGACCTGCTACTAGTTACTTGGTGTTCTATGAAATAATTGATCAACCCAAATGGTTAATATTTTCATAATACTTGATCATCTTTTATTTTTTATTTTTATTTTTTTACATCTTCTAGGCAGAACTTAAAGTTGCAATAAGGTCGACGCACTGGAATGTTACACGCGCCGGACACCACTGCTCACATAGTCACCAGCTGGACCGATGTACAGGACCTTTGAAGCCGTCCCGTCTGTTCATCTCGTGGTAAAGACCCCAACTGTCCTCCTTTCAGGACAGGTCTGGGCGTCGAAGAGGCGGGGGGGGGGGGTCACCAGCCGCGCTGTAGCACAGATGAACTTGAACGCCACCCTCACTCAGGCGCGTAGATCATCCAGCAGAATCATAACAGCGATGAAGCGACGACCAGCAGACACCAGTCACAGGCGCCCCGGCCACTCCCGTTGTCCTCTGCGCGTCCTCAGTTTGTCCCATGAGACAGACAACGACACACCACGACATCAAGCTTTGGAAAAAAGCAAAAGACTGAGATAGAATGACAGAAATTAGTGATCTTTCAGATAAAAGGTTCATTCCTTAAACTTGGAGGAGGAGAAAGGAAAAAACAAAACTTAAAACCCCTCTTCCTTTTTTTTTCTTCACTGTCTGATTCTTCCAATAAATTTCTAACGTCACCTGTTGACCATTTTGTAATCCTAATTTTTGGGCTTGACCTGTTTAATTCATCAAAACCCTGCAAACTTCAAGCTCAAACAACCTGCCTCTTCCCCCTTTTTTTTTCTGCTTCACTGTTCTGACCCTAATGACCTCATTCTCCCTCGTCCCAAACGCTATCTATCAACCTCCTCAGAGCTGACGTTTCCTCCCTGTTCTGCAATTTTTCCTCCACTACTCCGTTCTCTGCATCTCTATTTTCACACACGAACCTGCGCGCCTACATCAAACAAGGACTGTCTCCTGACCTCCGCTCAGTCCCCAACATCTCCTCCCGTTCCTCCACTATCAACTTTTAAATCAAGTCAGACTGCTGCTGTCTCACCACGTCCATTACAGGCTGACCTTCGTCTTTCTACATTTTTACTCACAACAGAGGGAATGGAAGCTGCTGTACACACGCACATTCTCCAAACACACTTACAACCACACACACCTTTTACTCATCCTGCCTATTAACTTCAACACTCCAGCTGAAATTAACAGACGTTTTTTTTTTATCTCTGTTCTCATGCGCCTCTGCAATAAACAATCCATCTGAGCTTCCTCTGAAGCGCGTCTGTAGTCTCCTCGTATAATCTTCCTCCTAAGTGAGCAGCTCAACTGGAAAAACCTCTGACTGAGTATCAGTGCTCTCCAAAATAAAACAAATTTTAACCGACCTTCACTGGCCCACGACCTGCTTCTTTTCGCTCCTAAAGGCTCGGATATAGTCGCGCTTTGGTCCACAAGCTGGAGCGCGCGTGCTGCGCGCGCAGCCTGCCGTGCGGCTTCATGCGTTTATAGTGTAGCACGGCAGCGCATGTCAAAGTGCTGTTCTTTTACTGACCAGCAGGCGGCAGTACCCTCTAAAACCTGTGCATATGTTGCAAGAAAGGGTGTAGAAGAAGAAATCTACCGTAGAAGAAGAACTGTTTGAAATCACACAACAAAAACAAATGGCTTTCCGCTCGCTCGGGGAATTTAAATACATTTGTATCAAATAAAAAACATTCCTCCATGCGTCGCGACGCCGTTTCCACGACCACAGCGGCGCAGACAGCTGCAGGCTCTGGCGTGAAGGCTGTCGGTGAGGTCCCTACCCGACCTGTCAATCAATTCGGCGCGCGCTAGGCTTGCGGAGCTTCAAAATCTGGGAGGTGCACGACCACGCGCGAAACCAACGCGCTGGCCAAAGCGCGGGGGCGGGGACTTCGCGATTGCGTCACTTTGGCCGCGCGCTCTCTCGCGCCCTATGCGACGCGTCAACTATATCCTAGGCTTGAGAGCTGCTGCCTTCATTCAGAGGCACACACACACACACACACATGCGTCGTTGCACCTTCGACACATGGCTGCAAATCTTCCCCACAGGCACACACACACACACACACACAGAGAAGCGCCGCTCCTCTTTTTTTTTTACTTCGAAAAATAAATCACCAGTCTTTTTAACTTCAACTGATAAAGCTATCAAAATAAATCACCTAACTCATTACAAAAACTCTAACAAGGGTTTTTTCTTTTAACCCTGGTATTATACTTATGTTTCAGCGAATAAATCACCTGACTTCTTCAGGGCTTATTCAAAACTTCTGTTACTTTTCAAATAAACAACAAGGGTTATATATCTTTTCTTCTAACCCCGGCAAAATCTTCTTTCCTTCTGCTCTCACGAAACTACTGATCAAGGGTTTTTACACCCTGGTTCAAATCTTCTGTTACACTTCAGCTCAAAGAATCGGTCAGCAGCTTAAGGCGTCCCCAAAACCGCTGATCCAAACTAATCAGCTCTCAACAGCGGGAATCTCTCATCCGCTTCCAAAACAACAAGGGAATCACACCCCTGCTTCAGTGCTTCACAAACAACGGGAATCCCACCCGCTTCCAAGAACACAGTTTCACACTTTTCCTTCTTTCCTTCCAATCAGCCAGTGTGTATCAGAGTCAGAGAGTCTTTATTGTCATTTGCACCGCATGTGGTACATGTGATGAAAACGAGATTATGTACACAGGGTCCCAGTTACATCTAACAACAAATGCAAGAGAAAAACAGTAATAACATCTAGGATTAACTAAGAGAGACATCAGCTAGTAATACACTAAGCCCTAATGTAGTAGAAAAACATCATTATAAACAGCAGCACGAACATGAGTCATTATGAGCAGATGGTCACAGATGAACGCAGCAACAAGAAACAGATCAGCATCAACATGATGTGATATTTTGCAGTGTTTATTCTTATTATTTATTTATTCATGAGTCTGACAGCCTCAGGGTAGAAGCTGTTCCTCAGTCTAGTGGTTCTACATTTGATGCTCCTCAACCTCCGTCCTGAGGGGAGTGGTGCAAAGAGTGAGTGTGCTGGGTGAGTGAGGTCTTTCATGATGCAGGTGGCTCTTTTTCTGCATCTGGAGGTGTAAATGTCTGTGATGGTGGGGAGACTGACTCCAACAGACTTCTGTGCAGCCTTCACCACTCTCTGTAGAGCTTTCCTCTCTGCAACTGTGCAGCCTCCATGCCACACGTTGATGCTGGAGCACAGGATGCTCTCCACTGCACACCTGTAGAAGGAGTTGAGGACTGAGCTTCTCAGACCAGCTCGTCTCAGCCGTCTGAGGAAGTAGAGTCTCTGATGACCTTTCTTGATCAGGCTGGTGGTGTTGTTGCTCCAGCTGAGGTTATCATTCAAGTGTACACCCAGGTACTTGTAGCTGGAGACCACCTCCACCGCAGATCCACCTATGTACAGTGGGGTGTGGGTGTGTTTGTTCCTTCTGAAGTCCACAATCATCTCCTTCGTCTTCTTCACATTCATGTGAAGGTTGTTCTCTTTGCACCAGCTCTCCAGGTGCTCCACCTCCTGTCTGTAGCTGGATTCATCATTATCTGTGATGCATCCCACCACCGCTGTATCATCTGCAAACTTAACAATATGACAGCCTGGATGTGTGGCTGTACAATCATATGTGAGCAGAGTGAACAGAAGAGGGCTCAGCACACATCCTTGAGGAGAGCCAGTGCTGAGGGTTATGGTGGAGGAGGAGAAGTTGTGGATCTTCACGGACTGTGGTCTGTTTGTTAAGAAGTCTAGTACCCAGTTACAGATGGAGGGGCTTAGTCCAAGTGTGGATAGTTTATCTATCAGAGTTTGGGGGATCATGGTGTTGAAGGCAGATGTGAAGTCCACAAAGAGCAGACGCACGTATGAGTCCTTCTGATCCAGGTGGGTGAGAGCAGTGTGGACCACAGAGGAGATGGCGTCCTCTGTTGATCGGTTCTCGCGGTATGCATATTGATGAGGGTCCTCGTTGATGTTGACGGTTGTCTTGATGTGGGACATGACCAGTTTCTCAAAACATTTAGCGACTATCGGGGTGAGAGCCACCGGTCTATAGTCATTCAGACCAGTCACTGTGGAGCTCTTTGGGACTGGGATGATGGTGGCAGTCTTCAGGCAGGTGGGAACTGACTCCAGTGAAAGTGAGGTGGTGAAGACGTCAGCCAGCACCTCACAGAGCTGGTCCGCACATTCCTTCAGAACTTTCCCTGGGATGTTGTCTGGACCCGTAGCTTTATGAGGGTTGATCCTTCTGAGACTACCTCTCACTTCTGCTGCGGTCACTTTGAGGTGCTCCTCGTCTGGTGATGAGGTGAGTCTGGTGCTAGCTGGTCTGTTTGGATCTTCAAAACGTGCATAAAACTTATTGAGGGCATCAGGCAGAGATGGGTCCCTGGGGCATTGTTTGCTTTTGCCCTTGTAATCTGTTAAGCATTTGATGCCCTTCCACATGCTCCGTGGGTCATGTGAGGTGAACTGTCCCTCAATCCTCTGTGCATACGCGGCTTTGGCCTTCTTTATGCCATCAACCAGCTCTCTCTTGCACTTACTCAGCTCTTCTGTATCTCCAGACTTGAATGAAGTGTCCCTGGCTGCCAGCAGGGTGCGGACTTCTTTATTTAGCCAGGGTTTTTGATTGGGGTGAAATTTAACATATTTTTTATGGATACATTTTCAGCGCCTGTACTGATGTAACCCAGGACTGAGGAAGCATAAAGTTCCAGGTCAACTGAACTCCCCTCAGTAGCTGCCTCTTTGAAGACAGACCAGTTTGTGTTTTCAAAGTAGTCTCTCAGCATGGGGGTACTATCTTGGTGCCACAATGTGATCTCTCTTTGTTCCGGCTTGGAGCGTCTGAGTGGGGGGAGCTGTCTTGGGACCAATAACAGAGAGCGATGATCAGAAGCCCCGAGCGATGGGCGTGGCTTCGCCCTGTACGCCCCTTTCACATTCGTGAAGACTTGGTCAAGCGTTTTGTTTCCTCTTGTAGCTGTGAAAACGTGCTGATTGAAGGTTGGGAGGGTGACCCGTAAATCCACGTGATTGAAGTCCCCAGAAACAATGAAAAGCCCCTCAGGATATTTACACTGCAGCGAGGTGAGTAAGTCATGAATTTCTCCCTGGGCGTCATTGGCATTAGCATCGGGTGCTATGTAAATAGCGCTTATTATAATCGCTGAATAATCGCGGGGGAGGTAGTGTGGTCTGCATCTTACTGTTAAAAGGACTGGGGCAGCCGTGGTGTAGTGGTGTAGTGGTAATGGCAGTCGACCCCTGATCGGAAGGTTGGAGGTTCGAATCCCACATCTGCCCACCATGTGTCGTTGTGTCCCTGGGCAAGACACTTAACCCCAAGTTGCTCCCGGTAGGTCTAGATGGCGCCTTGCAAGGCAGGCTACCACTACCGGTGTATGAATGTCTGAATGAATGGGTGGATGGCTGGTATTGTAAAGCGCTTTGGGGTTCCTCACAGGGGGCTTGAAAGCGCTATATAAATAAGCTCCATTTACCATTTTACCATTTAAAAGCTCCACAGCAGCTGAGCAGATCCTGCTGATAACGGCACAGTTCGTGCACCAGTCTTTGTTTACGTAAATACAAACGCCACCGCCTCGTGTCTTCCCCGTAGTCTCGGTGCACCGGTCCGTTCTGAAAAAGAGCCTATTATCCAGCTCATAAACAGAGTTCGGAGTATCCTTATTGATCCACGTTTCCGTGAGGCAAAGCACCGAGCATCTCCTCATCTCCTCCGACGTGGTCACTCTCAAACGAAGTAGATCCATTTTGTTGTCCAGCGAGCGCACGTTGGACAGAAAAAGAGCCGGCATCGGGGGTCTCCCGGTTTTAGCGTCTGCCCGCAGTCTCGTCATAATTCCTGCTCGGCAGCCACGCTTTTTTCCTCGAGAGCACAGCTTCCTCTTCTTTCCCCCGGAGCGCATCTGCTTCCAGAAAGATGTTCTTAACAGCTCCAATCTTCCGAGCTCTGATTTGAGTTCGTTGCTGATATCAGCTGTGCCTTGTGGTAAATCCGCTCCAATTCCTTTCATCCTATCTTTTTAAGCACCTTGGAATGTGCTTTACAAATAAAGATAAGATATCCCATCCTCGCTCGTCGCCATTAATGTTCTATGAAATAATTGATCAACCCAAATGGTTAATGTTTTATCATCTTTTTTGATTCGTGAAAGGTGGGCACATTCACTGGTTTGGAAGAAAACAAACAGACTTAATTAAAAATAATGGATATTTATTAAAGAAGTCTTGTGACAGAAAAAGTAAAAACATACATGTTCAGACACACAAACAGTTGTACATCTCTTCAGATATACAAGTCAAACAGTTTTCCTGCTAAGATAAACGTGTCTATTTAAATCTCGCTACAGTACTAACCGTACACACAAACTCAAGCATTGATGTAACTCATTATTCCTCACCTTGACACAAACTGGAAGGGCCTCACAGTTTTGGCGTGGAATATACATCATGCAGCTGGACGTCTGATCAAGACTCGCAGCAGACCCTCGAATTGTTCATCCGAGCGTTTCTTAATTTATACTTTGTTGATGTGATGACTTCACCTCATCTTGAGCAACACTATGTTTTGAAGTGCAAAGCGGTGCCAAGCACCGCCAAAAGATTTCTGTTTCATCTAGAAGCTACAAGGTCAGTTTGCCCTTAATTGGAAAACTGCAACTCATCAACATCTTACAAACTTGGCTGTGAGATACATGGAAACCTAACTCCCTTTCAGAAGAACTGCCAGGCTTGAAGTGGGATGGGTGATATGCATTCACTTCATCAAAGACCTTATGGCTTTTCAGAGAAGGACGGGCCCATCCTCCAAGAAACTCCGGGCCTTTGAAGTAAGACTGCACAAACCCCCCTCCCTCTTCAAGGCTTTAATGAAACATCTTGACACTAAACTAAAATGTTTTTTCTCACAAGTGTTGCATTAAGCATTAATTCTTAACATAAAAATTGATAAACATTTAGTCAGAAAAACATTAATACTTCTTAAACTCTTCACTTGGTTAATTAACAGATTTCTCATGCAGATGAACTAATTGTGTTTTAATTAAGGATGGGGCTGATCCGGTATCAGTATTGGCCTCGGCCTCCAATACCAGCATAATTTACTTTTCGGATTTTTCCGATCCAATCTGCAGAGATTTCCGATCCATGAATGTCTATGTCTGCTGAAACATCTCCACATGTGATTCCCTGCCAGCTGCTCTGCAAGGCAGGGAATCAAACTATGGAATGGATTTTCTGAAGGAAATTCATTTCATAGTTTGAAGCCAGCTAAAATGTGAGTAAATACATGAGGACTGAGAGAAGCACTGTGGCTAACGGCTAATCAACTTTTCATCTTAACATGTCCGCTGTGTGGAAGTATTTTACATTAAACCACACGACAGCAACGTGCAATGTCTGCAGAGCCGCTGTACCAAGAGAAGAAAGCTCTGTTGTGACCTACAATACATTGAACTTACCGTATTCGCCGGTGTATAATACGCTCCCTTGTATAATACGCTTTGTCCAATTATTGCCAATAAACCAGAAAAAACCGTACATAATACGCTTCAGTGTTTAATACGCATCTATTATGCGTCACCGCTACGCGACGCGTCAGTGCCTCATTTGCCCTGACTTAAAATGGCGGCGACAGAAGCGAGCTAGTACGAAGAACTTTACAAGGAAACACGGTAAAAACAATTATTTCTTTGCGAGAAAAAATATATTTCTCAGCTGACTTTATAGCAGACGTGCTAACTAAACTAACGAAATGTTCAAATCAGCTGGATAAAAAAAAAATAAGTTAGCCGAATTTTAGGCAGGCGGTTCGGACCGGACGCTTTCTTTCTTTAAATTTAGCTAAATAAACGCTTAAAAAAATATAGTTCTTAGCTGACTTTATAGCAAACGTGCTAACTAAACTAACGAAATGTTCAAATCAGCTGGATTAAATTTAAAAAAGTTAGCTGAATTTTAGGCAGGCGGTTCGGACCGGACGCTTTCTTTCTTTAAAGCTGCAGTATGTAACATTCCTTATAAACATATTTCTTCACTCTGTCACTATCTCCTGACAGACTGATGTTAGCCAGGTAATCTCTGGGAAAAATAAAATATATATATATATATATATATATATTAGGCATGTAACGAGATCTCGTTGTACGAGATCTCGCGATATTAAACTCCCGCGATATCTCTCGTTGAGAGGTAACGTTGTCTCGCGAGATGCTAATGCTAATGCTAGCAGAGCCCCTAGCAAGTCAGCGTCACGGACAGCATGGCTTCGCCGGATGAAGTTGCTATAGAAGACGCCCCAACTACTGATGGAGGGTCCCGGTGCCGCAGACGCCTCTACATTGATGGAGGGTCCCGACGCTGCCCCGAATGTAAAGACACGCGTGTAAACACCGGTGTGACCGGTGTTGCCAGATAGAGTCCCACCCACCCAAAGCACTCTTTACCCGCAAAAGTCAGAAGGAAAATCGCGGTGAACCGCCCAATCTGGCAACACTGGTGAGTGACGGCTGCAGAGTGCTGATGCGGATATTTATGTTCAATTTTTGGAAAGTCCTGCGTGAATATCTATTTTTTTAAACAAAGTTGAACCTTCTAAGGTCTAAGGAGATTCAATCAGTAAAATGAAGACATCAGTTGAGTTTGTAATACATGTTAAAACAGAATAAAAGCCTTTTTGCGGCATAAAACCGATCTTTTTTTTTAAAGAACTTTATTTAAGCAAAACAAGTATACATCAATCAAAACAAGAGAATGAAGTATACAATACAATACAACAAGCACACAAACAGCCAGGGGTGAAAATTAGATAAGAACATGCAAAGATGTACATATTGAAATTGTTCTTAGAGCCTTTTCATTTGAAGAGTCTGCTATTGATTTGATATACAGTTCCATTTCTTTAACAAAAACAGAGAAATAAGGTTTTTTATTACCAAATTTACATTTATGAATATAAAATTTAGCAAAGAGAATTAACAGGTTTATAATAAAGAAACGTTTAGTATCCCTTCTATGGAATTTATAGAAACAAAATAAAACATTTTCCCAGCATAATGAAAAATTCTTTAAAAAAATGGTCATTAATAAACCTGCTAAACTCAGACCAGAACCTATGTGCAAAGGGACAGAGCCAAAAGAGATGCGTCACAGTTTCTGGATGGCCCTCACAGAAGCTGCAACTAGTGTTTATGTCTCTTTTAAATTTTACCATATAGTGCTTAGCAGGGTAAATTTTATGTAGAATTTTAAATGACACTTCCTTCACCTTGTTTACAATTAAATATTTATTTATTCTTGAAACTACCTGCGTATTCCCTTATTGCTCTTCCCAGTCTCCTGTGAAAAACAGATTTTCCCCATAGATGATTCAGCTGGATCAGGGACAGAGAGTGGAACAGACTGAGTATAATTTGTGTTTTTAAACAACATTAAGGTGCCCAAAGGTATAGCATTAACCACCATGGAGAATTCCTGGAGACTAACTGGAAAATTATATATTGAGCAGAAATCATTGTAATTGATTAATTGTCCTTCCTTATTAATCAGCTGAGCCACCCGTAAGATCCCATTTTGAACCCAAGATTCAAGATATAATAAAACCGATCTTTGAAGTTTTCTTGAACTAACATTAAAATCTCGTCTCGTTCTCGCGATATCTGTAATTTTCTCGTCTCGTCTCGTCTCGTGAGTTTTGTGTATCGTTACACCTCTAAT
>JBBPBX010005278.1:17220-41919 GCA_038048925.1 Garcialebias charrua | reverse complement strand
TCAGAATGCTTTGCCTGTTGAAATTTTTTCTATGTGCTGCAGTTCTACAGAAACTGCAGACTGAACCTTTAAATTTAGCTAAATAAACGCTTAAAAAAATATATATTCTTTGCTGACTTTATAGCAGACATGCTAACTAAACTAACGAAATGTTCAAATCAGCTGGATTAAATAAAAAAAATTCGCCGATTTTTATACAGGCGATTCGGACCGGACGCTTTCTTTCTTTAAATTTAGCTAAATAAACGCTTAAAAATATATATTTCTTAGCTGACTTTATAGCAGATGTGCTCCTGAGCTTAACCAAACTAACGGAATGTTCAAATCAGCTGGATTTAAAAATCTGCGGTGTAGTTTATGAGTTATCTTGCTATCAAAAACAGCGAACCTCGCAGCTAAATGCAGCTACCTCCAGAGCAGGGGGCGGGCAGCGACAGAGTCAGTCCGACCAGAGGAGGCTTTTTTCGGACACATGAGCTAGATGGTCTGGAAGTGTTTCGCTAGCGGACAAGTGGTACTGCACCATTTTAGGCCAAAATGAAAAACGGCGATCAGAGCCAAAAATGGGTCTAAGAATATGGAGGAAAAAAACATAGATAATACGGCTTCGGTGTATAATACGCAGGACATTCAAATTAGCAAAAAAAAAACTGCGTATTATACACCGGCGAATACGGTTATAAACATCTGAAAAAGCACCACATTAAAGAGCACAAGAATTGTTTAACCAGGCACTGTTGTAAAGTTAGTTTTACTTTGGACGTTCGAGCTCCCTGGCTTCAGCGGTGTGTTCCTCTCGTTCAGTCCGAAGCAGGCTGTCTAATATCCGTCAGCTGTGCTCAGTCTTCCCGTCTCGGAGGAGGAGCAGACTGAGTGCAGCTGACTGAAATCAGACTGCCTGCTTCGCTGCTTGATTGAATATTTGCAGCCAAGATATAGTTTACATTTACCCTCCAGGACATATTTATCAGTACAACAGTAGACAATCATAAAAAAGCAATTGAACTGGAAAAATAAAAGAAAATTGTTTAAATAAATCAATCAATCAATCAATCAATTTTATTTATAAAGCACCCTTCATACTAAAAGCAGCTCAAAGTGCTGTACAGAATTATAAAACAATAAACTCACAAAATTAAAGCAAACGACACACACAAAATAAATAAATAAAATTAAATACAGTAGTATTGGATAGAGATGAACCAGTTCAGGAAATGCAGTTAAAAAGATGGGTCTTGAGCCTGCTCTTAAAAACAACAACATTCTCTGCAGCCCTCAGGTTCTCCGGCAGACTATTCCACAGACGGGGCCCATAGAACTGGAAAGAAGCCTCACCATAAGTGTGAGTTCTGACTTTTGGAACTGTTAGTAGTCCAGTACCAGAGGACCTTAATGTCCGCGGGGGTTCATAGGGCAATAGCAGCTCTGCAAGATAAGATGGTGCGAGACCATTGAGACATTTAAAAACCACTAAAAGAATCTTAAAATCAATCCTGAGGCGCACAGGGAGCCAATGCAATGATTTTAAAACGGGTGTAATATGAGCCTGCCTTCTGGTCTTGGTTAGCACACGAGCAGCAGAGTTTTGTAACAGCTGAAGGCTGGACAAATTTTTCTTAGGGAGACCAGAAAGCAGTGAATTACAGTAGTCTAAACGACTAGAAATAAAAGCATGCATCAAAGTCTCAGTATTGGTCAGAGAAAGAAGAGGGCGGACTCTGGCTATATTTTTTAGATGATAAAATCCTGTTTTGACTATTTGTTTAATATGAGGAATAAAAGTAAGCTCAGAGTCAAAAATAACTCCCAGGCTTCTTACTTTTTTAGAAGGTTGTAAAGACAGAGATTGTAATTTCTGAAATGCATTTTCTTTTTGAACCTCAGGTCCAATGATTAAAACTTCAGTTTTGTCCTGGTTTAGCTGGAGAAAGTTCTGTGCCATCCAGGACTTTATGTCTGTAATGCAATTAAAAAGTGCAGTGATTGGCTGGGGGTCATCATGAGATAATGAGATGTATAGCTGTGTGTCATCAGCATAACTATGGAAACTTATCCCATGGCTCCTGATGACTTCACCAAGCGGCAGCATGTACAAATTAAAAAGTAGGGGGCCTAAAATAGAGCCTTGGGGTACACCATAGTTAGCTTCATGGATCTGTGAGGAGCATGTATCCATACTTACCATAAATGTTCTATCTGTGAGATAGGAGCTGAACCACAGAAGAACAGTACCAGAAAGACCGACCAGGTGTTGTAATCTATTTAAAAGAATTTGATGATCTACTGTATCAAAGGCTGCGCTCAGATCCAATAGAACAAGGACTGAGAGCTTGTGTGAATCCAGATTACACCTTAAATCATTCACAATTTTTAATAGGGCTGTTTCTGTACTGTGTTTCGTCCTAAAACCAGATTGATACTTTTCTAAAATACCGGCATCATTTAAAAAAATATTTAATTTAATAAAAACAATCTTTTCTAAGATTTTACTTAAAAATGGTAAGTTGGATACAGGTCTATAATTATTAAAAACACTAGGATCTAGATTACTCTTCTTCAGAAGGGGCTTCACCACAGCCTTTTTAAAGGCAATGGGGAAGACACCCATCTGAAGAGAACAATAAATATAAATAAAAAATAAATAAATAAACGAAACAAAACAGCTACATTATTAAGCGATGTAAAATTCTAAAATCAGGAACATGTCTGTGTTGGTTTTTGCCATCTGTATTATTATAACATTATTATAACATTTGCGGCCGTGGCACAGTGATAATGGCAGCCGACCCCCAATCGGAAGGTTGGAGGTTCAAATCCGCGTCCGATCACCATGTGTTGTTGTGTCCCTAGGCAAAACACTTAACCCCGAGTTGCTCCCGGTAGGTCTGGATGGCGCCTTGCATGGCAGTCTACCACTACCGGTGTATGAATGTGTGAATGAATGGGTGGATGGCTGGTATTGTAAAGTGCTTTGGGGCTCCTCACAGGTGGCTGGAAAGCGCTATATAATTAAGCTCCATTTACCATTTACCATGAACTTAGCAGATGTTTGAAGCCATTAATCATTTTAATATCCACTTCTTTAATATCCACTTCAGCATATTGATTTTATGCTATTAGTGCTTAGTGTATATTTAGTTAATGTTTTTCTTAGTTCATATCTTAGACCTTATTACTGTTTTTCTTTTACATTTTGTTGTGGGATGTAACTGGGACCCTATGTACATAATATCATTCCACCCCATGTACCACATGTGGTGTGTATGACAGTAAAACTATATGACTGACTGACTCTGACTTTAAAGCTAGGAATAAAAACATGCTTTGTGTTAGCAGGATTTAATTCTAACGTTGAAACTTATCCAACATTAAAACTTACCTCAAGTTGCGTTTTTGGACATGCATGCTTACAGTATGTTTGTACAAATTGTACTTACCTGTAGAGAAGAGATTATTACAGCTTCATATAAAATCAATAATGATGATGTTAAAATCTGTGATCTGTTCAAATTTGTGATCTGATCAAAAGTTTTTTTTTTTAAGTGTATCGGTGCATCCCTAGTTTTAAAGGAGACCACAGATATGTTTTTAAAAATTTTATGGTATTTCTTTGGAGTTACCAGACAGTGTTCATTCAATTTAATACACAAAATAATTCTTAGATAATCAATTATACCCTTTTTAATTCCGCCATTTTTAACTTTCGTTTTGAACGACCGGTTTCTGATAGAAGTTCTGAAGTCCACGCCCTTCAACGATCTGTTTACGCTAGGGATGTTCCGATCGATCGGTCACCGATAATCATTAAAGTGTATGTGATCGGCTTTTGCCTTCAATTACCGATCACAGAGCCTGTGATGCGAAGTTTGCTAACTGCAACGAAAAAGTACCTCGTGGAGGAATTTCGACGAAGTCCTTCAACACAACAAACCTAATTCGTCATTAAAATGTTTTAATACGTTTTAATAACTTACCAAAAGCCGTCTGCCAGCGAACTACAGGAACCTCTGATCGCACAAAGCCATCTGCCAGCGCCGCCAGCAGCACCTGTTAGCATGTAGCCCCACCGAGTCCGCTGGGCAGTTACGGGCAGTCCAGTTTAGCTGTGGCTTCAAAAAGGCTGTCGGCTTTGTTATTCCAAGTTAGCTCGTTGTCCCCCGATGTCTTCGGCTTCCAGTCCGACATCGAGGCGAGCTCCAGGAACCTCTGATCGCACAAAGCCGGCTGTCGAAGCTGCAGCTTTGGTGGGGTCCGGTTTAGCATGTTAGCCTTAGCTCATACCATGAGCTGCTGGTCTCGCACGGCGCTGTGGGAGCGCTCGGTGGAGCGATCGCGGCTCCTGCTCCAGTCCTGAGACATTCGCAGAGATCAGGGAGTGTTTCCAGTTAATTTATCCGTATGAGGCATCCTCTTATGGGAGAAACAGTCCTCCAAAAGCCGACTGCCGAGTGCTGAGTCTGGAACTAATGAATGTAAAATGGCGGAGGCGGTATTTTCAGTTCCTGGTTCTTCTTCTTCTTCTTCTTCTACTTGGTTTTTAAGAAGAAGAAGCTTTAAGTAAAGTAAAGTAAACTTTACGCCCTCTGTAACAGCCAGTATCTGTAATGTGTTGTTGTTTTAAAATTAGCTCTTTTTTTATTACTCATTTGACTTACTGTTAGTGTTAGCTTAAGATAACTTACCGAAACCCGTCTGAGCGCGCCGCAATTTGCTGCTCCTTTTAGCATTAGACCACCCGAATCCGATGCTAATGTTAGCTTGTTCCTCTTCCGGTGTTCGCCAGCTCCGCTCGTTGCACGCGGCGATTTTGGGAGTTATCGCTGTTCCAGTCAAGACAACACAAAGTTCACCAAGTGTCTCCCGTAAATTAATCCGTAAGGAGAAGGTCCTCGCTGCTGCGAGGCTCCTGTGAGGCTGCAGCGAGGCTGTACAGTTGAAGCTCCGCTCCATCGCGCCAGAAGAGGGTCCCGTTGCCGCCGGTCCCTACGCCGGGGGTCTGCTCGTTTAATTTTTGCCGGCGGCGCGTTGGGAGAGATCGCAAATACACTAAAAATTGAACTAAAACATAAAAATAACAATTATACTTTATTTATAAAGCCATTTAAAAAACCACAGCTGCAACAAAGTGCTGTACACATGAAATTAAGAACATATAAACAAAAGATGAGATGAAATCATGAAAAACAACAGTCATGTGTTTAATACAGAAGTGGGTTGAGCCTAACCAGGGGTTGCTAGGTGAGGGGCTGGACCTAACCAGGGGTTGCTAGGTGAGGGGCTGGACTCAGGTTGGGGTGGGTTGTCCTCGCGCCTGTGACGTCACAGGCGCGATTGACTTCCAGTTTATTTCAAAAACGAAACCTATATTATCACAGTAAAATAAATCTACATAGAGTAAATAAACCACTGGGTGCATTTTTTTGGCACTAGGACTGTTTTTTTTTATTAAGTACATACCCAAAGTTGAGTAAAAAAAACATTAAAAAGTGAATTTTGAATCTGTGGTCCCCTTTAATGAAACTAACCTTATAGTTTTTTTAAAATATCTATGTAGCGTCCATCCAACCAAGGCCTTATCAGAGACAAAAGTGTCCCTCAAAGACACAGAACGTCCTCAGAGACACAGTATCTCCTACCCACTTGTTTTGTGTGTGTTAATCTCCCAAGTCAGGATGAGTCTACATCTTGACCCCCCGGTTCCATTTTGACTATGATAATTAAATCTCTCTGCTAATCAACTCTCTTTTCTGAAAGAGACACCTATGCCCCTTTTCCACTGTTATGGTGCGGATCAGTTCAGCTCGGTTCAGCTCGTGTGTGGTTGTGTTTCCATTTACACTTCTGTACCCGTTCTGTAGGCGGGGTCCAGAATCCAACTCTTCTTACCACCTGGTGGCGGTAGTGCTCCCTTAAGCTATTTACTAACCACCACTAGAAGAAGAACACCGTAAAGGCTTTTCCACAGAATGTTGTGGAAGAGATGTCATGTTATAATGGAGTACCTCATGAGCTGAAACTTTTAAACCTGATTAATAATCCTACCTTATTGCCTTCCCTGTCTGCTTTAAAAACCCATGTATTTTCCATTTTAGTATAGATTTTTACAATAAAGATTTATTAAAAAAATCTTCACTTTTATTGTTTGGATATGCACAAGGTTCATGTTAAAATTGCAAAACATCACACTGTGATCTTTGAAACTGCTTTTACAATAAACTACAGACTTGAAAACAATTTGGGTAAATTTTGTCCTTAAATGTTAAAAGTTTGTCTTTCATTAAATTGAAAAACAAAGTATAGAGGGACAGGGAAAGGTGGGGGTGTATTGGTCTATGTTAGAAACTAGGGCTGCAACAACGAATCGATAAAATCGATAAAAATCGATTTTTAAAAGTGTTGGCAACGAATTTCATCATCGATTCGTTGTGTCGCGCGATTATGCATCTTTCACGGCGCCGCGGAGCTGTTTTGTTCACCGGTAAAGCTTTGTCAAAGCTGGCTGAGCCTGACTGAATAAAGTTTGAAAAAAAAAAAAAAACTGCAGCGTCAGCGTGCTGCGCCTGCGCGTGTGTGGCGCTTCTGAACTGAGCGAGGAGGGAGGAGGAAACAGAGCAGAGACTGTTTTCAAAGTCTATTTTACAAATGACCGACGCGACGCAGAGAAAACTGTAAATAAGTCCTACAACGTGTGGGAGTTCGACGCTTCATAAAGATGAAAAAGCTTTGAAAAGTGACGACGCGACACGAGATAACCACGCAGATGAAATGTAAACATGACGGGCTTCACCACGATGTGAATGAAGGAAGAGCAGCCGGTAAGTCTTACCTAAAACATATTTGTTCTGTTTCAAAGAGAGAAAACGTGATGCCAGTGTCTCTGGCAGCTGAAGCTGCTTGTTTCTTAGCTGTGACAGAGAATGTGTGTGTTTTTATTTTTAATGTAACGATACAAGCAGTGTTTAAATGTGTTTTATAAATAAATCTAACACAAAGATGGTGATAATTTAATGATTTAGCTTCAACTTTTAATTTGCTGGCAAAGTCTGAAGTCACTGCATTGTATGGAAGGATGAATTGCATTTAAACAGGAATTACAGTAATTTATTCATCTACTCAAGTGTGTGTAATTAGTATTTTATATTTGTGTGTGTGTGTGTGTGTGTGTGTGTGCTTGTGCGTTTAACCAAGTGAAACAAGGCATTTCTTGAGTTACTGTAAATTATGATATAATACATATAAACTCTCTCTCATTCCAGAAAACAACAAACAATGACAGCCTTCATGATGGACAGACATCATGCACACCACCACAGCAAGCAGCAGAGACTGAAAGATCCTTACATGAACGTCACTGACATGAGGCCTCTGTCGATGGTTGAAGACGAAGACTTCACTTTTAACCCAGGTTACAATGATCCACACTTGTAATGGTAAATGGTAAATGGACTGTACTGTACTTATATAGCACCTTTCTATCTAATTGATACTCAAAGTGCTTTACATTGTTTATAGTAGTGTAAAGCACTACATGTCCTCATTTACCCATTCATACAGCACTCTACTAGATTACAAAGAACAAATCATTCTAAAGAGACAAATCAGAGCTTTAGCTCACATTCATACACCAATGGGGCACAAACATGGGGTTCAGTGTCTTGCCCATGGACACTTAGGCATGTGACTGCTGGTGGATTCCAACCCTCAACTCTTGCATTGGAGGACGACTGCTCTAACAACTCAGCCACAGCTGCCCCATCCAGGTTAAAACAATCCACACCTTTAATCCAGGTTACACTTGTCCCTCAAAAACACATTTTACAAAGTAGCTACATTTTGTGCAGGTATAAATCATACATTTGTATATATGTTTGTGTACATTTATTTTTTATTGAAGCTGACTAACTTTATTTTTTAATTATTCAATATTTTACTAACAGAATAGTCAAGTAGCAACCTGTTTTTTGTGCGATTTGATATGTCAGTCAAATTTTGGAATAAAGAGGTGATAATTAAAACTTGTTTCCTTTTTCTTTTTTTTTTTTGCCGATTCATCGATGAATCGAAAAAATAATCGGCCGATTAATCGATTATTGAAATAATCGTTAGTTGCAGCCCTATTAGAAACCATATTAAATGTGAATTAATCAGTTGGCCAGGGGAAGTTAATCTTGAATGTATCGGTTTAAATGTTTCACTGTCACACACAATGTCATTCACTCTGATTTGTATTTATCGATCTCCATCTACCAAGGATATATTTTATGATCAACTTGGAACTATTTTAAACCACTGCAACTCTCAAAGGGAGATAATCCTTATGGGTGATTTTAACATCAACTGGGACAAGAAATTGGATAGGAGAAAATTGAAACAACTTGCTGACAAATATAATTTAACAAAGGTCATAAATGGGCCAACAAGAATAACAAATACGTCCAAAACAACTATTGATTTAATATTCACTAACAAACCTGATAGAATTTTGAAGACTTTTAACCTCCTATCTGGTCTCTCTGACCACAATTTTATTTTCTGCTCAAGAAAAATTAATAGGCAGCATCCAGCCACAACTGCTAAAAATAGATCCTACCTTTTTATACCTAAACATTTGCAAGAGCATCTCAAGACTGAACTTGAACAAATAAATTGGTCGAATGTATTGGAATATAAAGATACTGAGATCTGTACTAACAACTTTATCAAGAGTGTCAATGAAATTTTAAACCAGTTTACAAAAATAGGCAAGTTTGGAAAACAGAACAATCATTTACCTTGGCTTAACAGTGACATTTTAAAATTGATAAAAGAAAGAGATAGAGCCTTTAAGAAATCCTTGAGTACAGGAATTACAACTGATCGTCAGATTTTTACATCACTGAGGAATAAAGTGATAAAACACATACGTAAAGCAAAAGCTATTTTCTACATTGACATTATAAAAGGAGCAAATGGAAATGGGAAAGTGATATGGGAAAATTTGAATAAGCTACTGGGACGCAACAATACTGATAATTTCAAAAATGTACAGCTTCAGGTAAATGGTGCACTGACAGATGACTTAAGCAAAATTGTTAATATGTTTAATTCCTTTTTCATTAGTTCCATTGAAGAATTAACAATGCATCTCAAACACCTTGACATCCCACATAAATCTCTAGATGTCAATAAACCAGTATTTAGTATACAAGAAATCTCTGTCACTGAAGTTATAAAAACTATATCATCTCTAAAAGGCTCAAAGGCTAGAGACATGTTTGGCCTGACAAGTCATTTTTTAAAGCTTCATAAAGAAGCACTTGCAAGTCCAATTGCACATATAATTAACCAATCGATTAAATACGGAGTAGTGCCATCCACATGGAAAATTGCCAGGGTTACCCCAGTGTTTAAGACAGGAGACAAAACAAAACCAGAGAATTATCGTCCTATAAGTATTTTGCCAATCATTTCGAAAATTGCAGAGAAATGGGTTGCTCTGCAGTTAACAGAGCATTTAAATGAAAGCCCAACTTCTCTCCATCCCATGCAATTCGGGTTTAGGAAGTATCACTCTACAGAGACAGCCACCTGTTACCTTCTGGAAAATCTAAAACAGCTTCTAGATCAGGGCGGCTTTGTGGGTGCTGTGTTCCTTGACCTGAAACGTGCTTTTGACACAATCAACCACAACATTCTTCTTGCTAAACTAACTCATTTTAATTTCTCTAATAGTGCCCTCTGCTGGATGAAATCATATCTGTCTGATAGAAAACAAGCAGTACAAATAGAAAACTCACAATCTACCTTTCTTACCTGCTCAGCTGGAGTCCCACAGGGCTCAATACTGGGACCAATCTTATTTAGCCTATATGTTAATGATTTGCCAAATGTTTGCAAAACTGTAAAAATGCAATTATATGCAGATGATACTGTATTGTATGTTCATGGAAAAACAAAAAATGAAGCTGCTGCTGTGCTTTCTAGTGCCATGATGCCGGTGTCTCACTGGCTCCAGGACTCTTGTCTACATCTCAACACTAAAAAAACAGTCTGTATGTTTTTCTCTCGGCTGCCACCAGATGATGGGCATCCATCTGTGTTGGTCAATGGCGAGACATTAGATGTGGTTGAACAATTTAAATACCTCGGAGTCATTTTTGATTCCAATCTAAATTTCAAGCAACATGTAAAGAGAATTTCACATATAATTAAACTTAATCTGGCAAACTTCAAACATATAAGACCTTCTCTGACAACAGAATCAGCAAAGGCTTACATGCATGCCATGATCTTCAGCCATATAGCCTATTGTTATACTACATGGTCTCACACTTCAGAGATCGTCATGAAGCCCCTAAAGTCTCTTTTTAAGAAAACACTGAAAATTTTTGACAAAAAGCCAATACAGTATCATTACTGCAACATCATAAATAAGTACAAAATTTTGGATTTTAATAGCTATCAGATTTTTATGGACGTTTGCCTGATTTTTAAAGTTTTAAATGGACTTGCTCCTCCTCCTTTAATATATTTTATAAGTAAAAAAACAAGTACAGTAAACACAAGAGCACTGACCAGAGGAGATTGTGATGTGCAGCGGCGCAGGACTAAATTTGGCCAAATGGTGGTGTCCATCAGAGGCACGCAGTCATGGAACACACTGCCAGTTTCCATCAGGAACTGTGGCACCTACTCCAGCTTTAAAAATTCTCTGAAACTTTGGCTGAAAACTAATCAGAAGTGCACTCATGTGTAGATTACTTTGTCTATTTTCTTATGGCATCATATTTTTATTGTAATTTTATGTTGTGTTATGTGCTATATAGGTGATGTTTGTATTTTTCTCCGCTCTTTTGTTTTATGGGACGTTTCTTATTCTTACCTGCCTTAGGACAACGGATGAAAATTAGCTATTGTGCTAACTCCGGCATATTTACATTGATGCTAACTGCTGTTATGTTGATTAATATGCATTGTCCTAACTTAAATAAATAAATAAAAAAAATGAAATGAAATAGTCAGTTGGTCTGCAAATGCCGTGGGGTCCTCCTAGAAGAGATGAAGAGGTGGCTGTTGATGCCTGTGTCTCCCTGGTAAAGCTGCTGCCCCCACGACCCGGCAGAAGATAATGGATGGATGATGGATGGATGATGGCCCTGGTAAAGCTGCTGCCCCAACGACCTGGACGCAGAAGATAATGGATGATGGAGGAGACCATCAAACAGCATGAGTGGTCAGTTCAGTTGAACACCTGAATGGATAAAATATACAGTGAAATGAACCAATACATTAGAACATGACAACATACGAAGACTCAGAACCTAAAATATATAATGTTGAAAATGTGATTGATGCAAATTTTTTCCCTGTAATAAAAGATAGCGAATATTATAATGAAGAGCAGTTTAATGACATCAATATATCAAAAGGAGTTCTCTCTATTATTCACTTTAATAGCAGAAGTATAAATGCAAACATATCCAAAATAACAGATTACTTAAAACAGTTAAATAGAACTTTTACAATAATAGCGCTGTCAGAGACATGGCTCAATGATGATAACACAAGTAATATTCACATCGAGGGGTATGAATTATATCATATGAACAGAAATAATAAAAGAGGTGGTGGAGTCGCTCTGTTTGTCAATAATGAAATAAAATGTAAATTAAATAGTGAAATGTCAATAATAGTTGATAATATTATGGAAATGATAACAATAGAAATAATAAACAAAAACGATAAAAACATAATAATAAGTTGTGTATATAGATCACCAGGAGCAAATATAGAAATATTCACGGATAAAATCTTGGAGCTAATGGAGAAGAGTTTTAATAAAAATGTTTTTTTGTGTGGAGACTTTAACATTGATATGGGAAATAAAACAGATTCAAATAACATAAGCACATTTATAAACTCAATGTACAGTTTAAATATGTATCCAGTGATATCAAAGCCAACAAGAATTACAACTCATAGTGCCACAATAATTGATAATATTTTCACAAATATAACAAATGGGGACGTGATAAGTGGTATCTTAACGACCGATTTAAGTGATCATTTACCAGTTTTCACAATCTATAAAAATGATCAAAGCATCACAAAAGCAGTCGCAATGAAGAAAAAGATCATAAACACGTCAAAAAAAGTTTTGGAAAAATTGAAAGAGGATCTAGATAAACAAGACTGGAATGATGTGTATGTTGATGATGCGAACAGAGCATATGATGAGTTTATGAATATCCTGGAAGCTCTGTATGAAAAGAATTGTGTGCAAACAAATTACACAAAGAGAAATACGATTGATCAACCATGGATGACAAAAGGGTTGAGAAATGCTTGTAAAAAAAAGAATTATTTGTATTCATGTTTCTTGAAATTGCGAAGTCAGAGCGCTGAAGAAAAATATAAAAAATATAAAAATAAATTAGTAGGGATTATAATGAAACATAACAATGTGCCTAGATCAGACCACACTTCAGCAAGTGATGGACTGTACAGATCAGGCACGCTTATCACAGCATGTCAAGTCCAAGACTCGACAACAAAACAAATTTAACTTACTGATAACTCGTCAACACCATAACAATTCCAACAACAACACATTCAGTGTAAGACAACACTCCGATACACAGTTACATGCCAGGGAGACAGAAAAGTGGGTGAAGAATTTATCTGACAGACAGCTCACCCAGCCGGAGACAGAGATTCTTGCCAGGGGGCTAAACTTTGCAGTGGCACCAAGTAGAATTCCACTGGTGGAGATGATCACAGCCACTGAGTCAGCCATCCGTAACAACAAAATTAAAGAGTTTGAAGCAGAACAACTCAGAGTCAAAGTTTCAGCCTGTCTCAGTAATGCTAAACCACCACCTTCCAACATCAGTAGAGAAGAGAGGGATGCACTCACCACGCTTAGCAAGGACAAAAACATCATAATTCTCCCAGCAGACAAAGGAAGGTGCACAGTGATTTTGAACCAGAAAGACTATCATGAGAAAGTTATGTCACTCCTTAGTGACTTAACCACTTATGAACCGCTGAAAAGAGATCCAGGAAGTGGTTACAAGAAGAAGTTGATAGATTGCCTGAAAATTTTGAAGCAGGACAAGGCTATTGACAATATTCTGTACCACAGACTGTACCCAGGGGAGGCCACGCCAAGTCTGTATGGTTTACCCAAAATCCACAAACAAGGTGTACCTTTAAGACCAATTGTTAGCATGATTAACTCGGTCACTTACAATGTTTCCAAATATCTGGCATCTGTACTCATCCCTTTAGTTGGCAGCTCAGAACACCACATACAGAACACCATGGACTTTGTGGATAAGGTGAGGGATGTCATCATGGAGACTGATGAAACAATGGTCTCTTTTGATGTTACATCACTCTTTACGTGCATTCCTGTTGATGAGGCAGTAGAGGTGGTCTGTTTAAGGTTAAAATCAGACACCACTCTGAACAGCAGGACCACGCTTTCCACAGAGCAACTGTGTCAACTCTTGAAACTGTGCCTGCAGTCAACCTACTTCACATATGGGGAGCAATATTATAGGCAGAAACATGGGTGTGCTATGGGGTCTCCAGTTTCTCCTATTGTTGCCAACCTGTACATGGAGGAGGTAGAAAAGAGAGCCTTGACGTCCTTTTCAGGGAGACCACCAAGTCATTGGTTCAGGTATGTTGATGACACCTGGGTTAAAATTAAATCTCAGGAAGTCCAACATTTCACTGATCACATCAACTCTGTGGATAAATATATCAAGTTCACACGAGAAGATGTAAAAAATGGCAGGTTGGCTTTCTTGGACTGTGAGGTCTCAGTTTCTGATAGAGGAAATTTGCAAACTGAGGTGTACCGCAAACCCACCCACACAGACCAGTATTTACAGTTTGACTCCCATCACCCTCTGGAGCACAAGTTAGGAGTCATCAGGACTCTGTATCACAGAGCAGACAGCGTCCCCACTAACTCAGCAGCCAGACAGAAGGAGAAATCACACACAAAACAGGCTCTAGAGAAATGTGGATATCCTAACTGGGCCTTCCTGAAAGCAGAGAAGAAACCCAAACAGGACTCCAGCCAACCATCAGGTGAAAAGAAGGAACCCAGACCCAGACCAGTGGCCATTCCATATGTTGCAGGGGTTTCAGAGACATTGAGACGTTTATTTTCTAAACACAACGTCCCAGTGGCTTTTAAACCTCAAAATACATTACGGCAAAAACTGGTTCATCCCAAAGATCCAGTCCCCCGGCAAAAACAGAGTAACATTGTGTATGCTGTTCAGTGTCAGGAGGGCTGTGATCAGTCTTATATCGGGGAAACTAAACAGCCACTGGCCAAAAGGATGGCCCAGCACAGAAGATCAACATCATCAGGTCAGGACTCTGCAGTCTACACTCATCTCCAGGCCAGCGGTCACTCTTTCAGGGATGAAGATGTTCACATCCTTGATAGAGAGGAACGATGGTTTGAGAGAGGAGTAAAGGAGGCCATCTTTGTGAAAAGAAACCGCCCATCATTAAACAGGGGTGGAGGCCTCCGAGTTCAACTGTCCCCCTCCTACAATGCTGTGATTGCTGGTATCACTCAGCCCTCTGTGAATAGCAAACAACCATCAGGGTGCTAACGATCCATTGTTAGGCTGATGGTCCTCCTTGATCATGTGAGCAGCTGGTTTCAGGCTGTCATCAGCCAACTGGTTGTGTAACACTGTGAGAGGGTGCTATTTATAAGACTGAGCTGAACCCAGCACCTCAGACTGAGGAAGTCTTTCGGACGAAAGACGAAACGTTTCTACAATTTTTTGCTTTGTTTTGTTTTGTTTTTTTGAATGTCCAGAGGACCAGACTTAGCTTTTTTAGATTTTTCTACCTGGATTATTGAGCATGCATCAGGGTTCTTTGAGGGACCCTTTTGTCTCTCATAAGGCCTTGGTTGGATGGAAGCTACATAATTTATTTAAAAAATACTATAAGGTTAATCTCATTAAAACTAGGGGTACACTGAGCCACTTTTTTTTTTTACTTCCTATCCGATTCCGATACCTAAATCTGGACGTCGACCAATACAGATACAGATGGTCCCCGAGTTATGACCTAGTGCCGTTCCTACGCTCCGTCGCAATTCGAAAATCGACGTAAGTTGGAAAATACATCCAAACGGCACCTACATACAGTACTGTATTTTACCAAGCACTTAGTCTATCCTAACACAGTACCCTACATAATTATCAAAAACCACATACATTTAGGAGCCATAATGAAGGGAAAAAAGAGTTAATAACCTACTGGTATGCTGGTGAAGCCATTTTCCTCCGTCCATCCGTCCCTCCTCTGTATTCTCCATTCGTTTACGTTGTAAAACCGCCATCCATAAAACAGCTACTTTTCCACAGCTGCTGCCTGTCCAGCTTGCTCCACAGCTTGCTCCAACAAGTTTTGTTTTTTGAATGTCCAGAGGACCAGACTTAGCTTTTTTAGAGAGTACAAGGCAAGCTGTAGCCTCTGCAGCTAGTAAACAGAAACTGGAAACTGCCGGAAACTGGCTGGAAACTGCATACATTTTTTCAAAATATATATATTTTTAAATGAGATGCATGACGTAACCCCGAAACGTTGTAAGTTGAGGCCGTCGTAAGTCGAGAACTACCTGTACTTTTTTTTTTTGGCTTCTCCCTTTGTCAGGGTTTGCCACAGTGAACTAAGTCGCACGAAGACTTGGCAATTGTTTTTATGCCGGATTCCCTTCCGGGTCGGGGAGGAGGTCCTGCCCCAAGTGGAGGAGTTTAAGTATCTCGGGGTCTTGTTCACGAATGAGGGAAAACTGGAGCGTGAGATCGATAGGCGGATAGGTGCAGCATCCGCAGTGAAGCGGGCGCTGTACCGGTCTGTCGTGGTGAAGAGAGAGCTGAGTCGAAAGGCAAAGCTCTCAATTTACCGATCGATCTACGTTCCCACCCTCATCTATGGTCATGAGCTTTGGGTTGTGACCGAAAGAACGAGATCTCGGATACAAGCGGCTGAAATGAGTTTTCTCCGCAGGGTGTCTGGACTCTCCCTTAGAGATAGGGTGAGAAGCTCAGTCATCCGGGAGGGACTCGGAGTAGAGCCGCTGCTTCTCCACATCGAGAGGAGCCAGTTGAGGTGGCTCGGGCATCTGGTTAGGATGCCTCCTGGACGCCTCCCTGGTGAGGTGTTCCGGGCATGTCCCACCGGGAGGAGACCCAGAGGAAGACCCAGGACACGCTGGAGGGACTATGTTTCTCGGCTGGCCTGGGAACGCCTTGGGATTCCCCCAGAGGAGCTGCTCCAAGTGGCTGGGGAGAGGGAAGTCTGGGCCTCCCTACTTAGGCTACTACCCCAGCGACCCGACCCCGGATAAGCGGGCGGATGGATGGATGGATGGACTCCCTTCCTGACACAACCACAGACCACTGAGCAGTGGCGGTTCCTCCTACGGGCAAACTATGTGGCCGCACAAGGCGGCCTCCAGCAGAGGGCGGCATAACATTGCGCAGTTTAGGAAAAAGAGAAAAGAAGAAGAAGAGAAGACGCCGCTCCTTTTTTTTAAAAAAATTTTAAATCTTCTACAACTTTTGTTTTTAACAACATATAACACGGAACACCATTACTGCACTGCTCCTGGGGCACCCCATCCTTCATGTATTCCCATGTCATCAGTTTATCACTGCAGCAACTGCGGTGGCTGCCCCACCTCCACTTTTAATTTTGTTTTTGTTACGTGCCCAGAGGTGACACGTAAGTGCGGTCAGTGGAAAGACTGAAGGGAGAAAAAGCAAGGGTGGTGCAGAGCAGGATTAAAAAGAGAAAGGCTCTGGAAACAGACACAGCTAAATGCAGTGTTAATTTTGTCGACTAATTATTTTCGTCGACTAAATGTTTTCATTGATTTGTCAACTAAAATTAGACTAAAACAAAAAAAATTCTGATGACTAAGTAATGACTAAAACTAAATGATGTTTTAGTCACATGACTAAGACTAAAACTAAAATGAACACTGGTAAAAATACAACTAATCTCAAACGACATCTGCAGACGAGTCACCCGGATCTCCATGCAAAGGTAAGCATTTAGGCAAACATTACTTCATTAAATAATGTCGTGTTTTTACTGCGAAAATAACTAGTTTTCTGTTAATGTTAGAGACAAAAAGATAGCAGTTATTCATTCATTCAACCTTTATTTAGTCAGGTAAATCTTATTGAGCTTCGAGGGCTCATTTACGAAAGCGACCTGCTACAAACTAAAGAATGATGAATATCAATGATACAAATACATTAAACAATAAACAAAAGAAAAGAAAAAGTAGCAAAAAGTAGCAAAAACATTATAAGGTAAATGTACAAAAAAAAATCAAAGACAGGAACATATCTGCATTGGTTTTTGCCAGGATTCCAGTTAAAAACAAGAAAAATAACCTAAACCAAGGGATTCAAGTACTGCTTGTAGTTTTACTGTTAAAAGCAAGGTTAGACAAATAAAGATGTTTGAAAAAAGTTTTATTTGTTGTTGTATGTATTGCATATTAAGATTAATATTATGGTTAAAACATTGTTTTGTTTTAGTAACTACAGAGAATTGATGAAAAGTTTTTACTATGTATAACTTAGTCGACTTAATTGACTGTAGATTTAGTCGACTAAATGTTTTCATTGATTTGTCAACTAAAATTAGACTAAAACAAAAAAAATTCTGATGACTAAGTAATGACTAAAACTAAATGATGTTTTAGTCACATGACTAAGACTAAAACTAAATTAAAAATAGCTGTCAAAATTAACACTGGCTAAATGTACAAACATTGACACATTTTTCATTCTAACAGCTGCAGTTTGTAAGTGAGAGAGATCAAACAGGTAAGACATGATGATGTTGAACTTTGCCTGCAAAACACTGTTCAAGTTAATTATCAAGTCAATGAATTTTGTGGTGTGTGGCATTGTGACATAACATACTGTTATATCATTTAAATAATATATGAGTCTGGTGAAGACCTGCTCTATATGAAAAGTGCCCTAAGATGTTAGATGATTCAACCCTTTGATGAAACTGGCCTGAATTGATCATAAGGCTTTGTAAAAAAAAAGGGGGAGATTTGTGCAGTTATGACAAATTTTTTAATGATTTAGTGTCAGGAGCAGAGCCAGGAGTGATGAGGGGATTGTTCCTGTCAGTATGAAGGAACAGGTGAGCTATTGTAACTGTGTGAACAAACAAGCATTAGTTCCAATATAAACACTTTCTAAATGACAGTATAGTGACTCATTATGGTATTAGAGGACCAGCATTACAGTGGGTATCTAGCTACTTAAAAGATAGGAAACAATTTGTACAAATAAATGATGTAAGATCTGACCTCTGTAATATCACATGTGGAGTTCCCCAAGGCTCTGTACTTGGACCTAAGCTTTTTATTTTATATGTGAATGACTTAGTAAATGTGTCAGGACTCCTTAAATGTGTACTTTTTGCTGATGATACCACTTTTTTCTGTTTAGGTGAAGATATTGAACAAATGTTGGAATTGATAAAGACAGAATTTGTCAAGATACAAACTTGGTTTAAAATAAATAAATTATCATTAAATCTAGAGAAAACTAATTACATGTTATTCGGTAATAGAAAGAAAACTGTCGATGTTCCACTCAAAATTGAGGATGTTGAGATTTGTAGAGTGAATGAGGTGAAGTTTTTGGGTGTTATCATTGATGACAAACTGACATGGAAACAACACATAAATTCTGTAAGAATAAAAATAGCTAAATCGATAGCAGTACTGTACAAAGTCAGAGACCTATTGAATGATAAAGCTCTGTATTTGTTGTATAACACAATCATTGTTCCACACTTAATCTATTGTATTGATGTTTGGGGGAATGCGTGTAAAACAATCACAAAGCCTATTTTTGTATTACAGAAAAGAGCTGTAAGAATTATCACTAGAAAGCATTACCGTCATCCATCAAGTACATTATTTTATCAACTAAAATTACTGAAGTTCCATGATTTGGTAGACTATAATATTTTATCAGTTATGTATAGAGCTCAAAATAATGCATTACCTTTAAATATCCAAATGCACTTTGTTAAAAGACAAAGTTGTTATAATCTTAAGGGAACAGAGTTGTTTGTAAAACCACAATTCAGAACCAGTTTGAAGGGACGTTCTACCTCAATTCAGGGAATTAGATTATGGAATGGCTTGGAGAATGTAGTTAAAAATGCCAAGTCAATGTTTACATTTAAAAAAATGATCAAAACAAATATGTTAAAAAAATATATGTGAAATAACGTAATGTGTATTGTATTAGTTAGAAAATTAGAAAGTGTTAGTCATTTTGTACTGTATTAGTATTAGTTAGAAAACTAAAAAGAATTAGTCATTTTGTACTGTTGGTTGAAGAATATTATTGTTTAACCTGATTGTTGGAAAAAGTTGGTTGAAGATTATTATTGTTTACATGGTTTGACTACTGTTGTTTAATCTGATTGTTGGAGATAAGGGGCAGATATAATAAGATTTATTCTTCTTTCTGCCACCTTTCATTTTTTTACATTTTGTACACTATCATTATGAGATTGCCTTGTATTGTTTCTTTTGTAAAAAAATGAACAAATTTAATAAACATAAACATTATATTTTTATCATTAAAAGTAAGACCACCTTAACATAAGAAGTCTTTCAAAAAACTATGATCACTTTTACCATTATCTTGCATCACTGAACCATAAGTTCACAATAATTGCATTGACCGAAACTTGGCTAAATGATGAAATCCATTCACTGTTTAATATTGATGGTTACACAGCTGTTCACCGATGTAGAGGAAGTCGAGGAGGAGGAGTCTCTCTTTATGTTCAAAAGGACCTTGAATTCAGACAGAGATCTGATTTTGAAGAGAAGTTTCATGGCTGTAATACAGAATGTGTTTTTATTGAGGTTCAATCTATGAAAAGAAAATTGATTGTAGGATGTATCTACCGTCCTCCTAATATAGACATAAACAATTTCAAAGAATGTCTTTCAGATATCTTAGAACTTGTTGCTAAAGAGGGTAAACTTTGTTATTTATTAGGTGACTTCAATGTCAACCTCTTGAATGAAAACAAACATCACATAGATGACCTTACAAATATTTTGTCTTCAAATTATTTTTATCCCCTCATTTGTAAGCCCACTAGAATAACTCCTCAGTCCTCTACATTGATAGACAATATTTTTACTAATGCATTGACTGATGTTATAAAATCTGGTATTCTTTATACTGATATTTCAGACCACCTTCCTGTTTTTCAGTTTTCTTCCGTAATTAACAAACAGTCCACAAATAAATCAAAGTTAATTTATTTTAGAAATTTCAATGAAAGTAACATTAACAACTTCTCAAGTATACTTGCAAATATGTCTTGGGAAACAGTATATGAAGTTTCTGATGTGAATGTGGCCTATAAGATTTTTTATGCAAAATTTCGTTACGTTTTTGACAAATGTTTTCCTCTGATTTCTAAAGGTAAAGGAAGTTCTGTAAAATTTAACAAACCATGGTTTACTCCAGAACTTAAGAAATCTGCATTAAAGAAAAACAAGTTATATAAAAGATATTTACAAAACCCAAGTCCTCTAAATTTAGCAACATACAAAAATCATAGGAATAATTATAATCACCTCATTAGAAATACTAAACGAAATTACTATAGCGATCAATTTACTCAATCATCAAATAATTCAAAAACTACATGGGATATTTTAAAAGTACTGCTCAATAAGAAAAATGCCTCTACCCCATCCCAGGCTACATTTCAGAATGGCACTTCAATCATAACAGATCCAACAGAAATTGCAAATAAATTTAATCATTATTTTATAAATGTGGGACCACACCTTGCAAAGAATATTGATAATGTTTCTGGTTCTCCTTCTGATTTCATAAATGAAAATTATCCCTCTTTAAATACGTTTGATCCAATAAAACCTTTAGAAATACTTGACATCATTAAGAATCTTAAAAACTCTTCTGCTGGCCATGATGAAATTACAGCCTATGTTATCAAAAAAGTTGCACCTATAATTGTTGCTCCGTTAACATTTATTTTTTCCCTGTCACTTGAATCTGGTATTATCCCACAAGATCTAAAACTTGCCAAGGTCATCCCACTGTTTAAAGCTGATGACCCATCTGTATTTTCAAATTATCGCCCCATATCAGTTCTCCCGTGCTTTTCTAAGATACTTGAGAGATTGGTGTACTCTAGAATCTTGAGGCATCTTGATGCCAACAATATTTTGTATGAGCATCAGTATGGCTTTAGAAGGAATCATTCTACATATATGGCTCTCTTGCATCTTAGAGAAAAGATTTCAACTGCTTTTGAGAAAAATGAATATGCTCTAGGAATTTTCTTGGACTTATCAAAAGCTTTTGACACTGTGGATTATGAAATCTTGTTATCAAAAATGTCTTGTTATGGTTTTAAAAATAAGGTTCTGAAATGGGTTGAAAATTATTTACACAACAGAGAGCAAATTGTAATTTTTAATGGTAAATTGTCAAAGCGAGATGTCCTAAAATGTGGAGTTCCACAAGGATCCATTTTGGGTCCATTATTATTTCTCATATACATTAATGATCTACCAAAAGCATCTAGTGTTTTGACACCTATCTTATTTGCTGATGATACCAATCTTTTTGTTGCTGATGGTAACTTTGACTCACTTATTGATAAGGCAAATTATGGGCTCAGTCAATTTGCTCAGTGGTTTCAGTTAAATAGACTATCACTTAATGTTAAAAAATCTAATTTCATCTTATTTAAGAATAAGAATAAAAATTACAATCCAGAAAAAACTAAAATTTATATTAATAAACATTTACTTTCTAATGTTTCATCAACAAAGTTTTTAGGTGTCTATCTTGATGAGAAACTTTGTTTTAAGAATCATTGTGAATCAGTGTATAAGAAGATTTCTAAATCTTTAGGTATTATAAAAAAGGTTAAACCATATTTAAAAACAAGTACTATATTGACTTTGTACAATAGTTTAATTTATCCCCATATTTCTTACTGTAATTTAATTTGGGCTAGTACCTATCCTTCTTACTTGCAGTCAATCCATAAACTTCAAAAGTCTTTTGTAAGAATTGTCACTAACTCGCCATATTTAGCTCCATCCACACCTCTCTTTAAAAAATTAGAAATTCTTACAATCTATGATGTGAATAAGTATCAAACAGGAATCCTAATGTATAAAGTTATATGTATTCCACTTTCTTTACCTAAATATTTTCATAATTTATTTGAGTTCAATTCTTATTATCATTCATACTCTACAAGAAGGAAGTGTGATTTACATATACCCTTCTGTAGAACCACTGTTGCTAAATTTTCATTCATGTATCAGGGTGTTGTGCTGTGGAACAGTTTGAAACAATTAAGTGAATCATGTACAACATTATCTGTATTCAAAAGAAAGTTTAAAAAAACTTTATAGATTTTCTAACACATTAGTTTTTTTTTTAATTTTATTTATAATTTTAATATTTTTTGACAATTTAAATGTATTTAATTTCAATTATTATTTTTTGCTTTAGTATGTAACTGTGTGTGTTTAAAGTAAGATGTAAGTTTATGTATAAAGCTCTTATGATTTTTTTTCTTTATTTTTTTAGAAGGGGGGGGTGCGCTTGTAAGCCCAATTAGGGTTTTTATGACCTCTCCTGCACATTTTTTAAAAACTTTTCTTTTACGTGTGTCGTTTCTTTTTGTGCAAACAATAAACAAACAAACAAAGATAGTAAATACATAAAGCAATGAAAGGGAATTGTATGAAAGTAATGTGAAATAAGCTTACATATTTTGCCATTGAAAATATATTAATTGGTTAAGTCAAAATGTGTTTTCCATATTAAATGTGCTAAAGCTTTACAGATTATTGTCCTGATGCAGGCTCAATAAATGTAGTCCTCTGGACAGATCCTTCTTTGTATCAAAAAGACTTCTTCAGCCTGAGGAGCTGGGACAAACACAGTCATCTTTCCTCCTTGATAGAGAGGAACGATGGTTTGAGAGAGGAGTAAAGGAGGTAGTGCTGGACAATAATTCAATAACGATAAATATTGTGATATACTTTTATTCAATAACGATGATATGAAGTTTAAGCATATTTTCGATATTTTGATAGGATTTTACAACGTTTCACTGACGCTTTTCCTGTTCGGATTGAAGCGCCCAGACAGAAAAAGCTGTGACACAATGTTTTATGATATTTCTGGGTAAGTGAAGGATCGGCAGTTGTTTAAAAGAAAACAAACACAGACTCCTTTAAAATGATGTGTCATTTATTAAAAAGGTCTGTGACAGAAAAAGGAAAAACAACAAAACAAACAAAGTTGTACAATCACCTCAGATGTACAAGTCACACACAAACTGTTATTTGCTAGGGTAAATTGTGTCATATCCCCCCGCCACAAAAACAGCACACACAATCTCAAGGCATTTGATGTTACAGAATTCTCACCATGACACAGAGTCGGGAAGTCACTTCAACTCAGATGAGAAGCAAACATCTATCACGGACTGGACACATGGATCAAGGCTCACAGTAGACTTCAACGTTTCTGTCTGAGTGGTTCCATCTTATACCTTGAGGTGTGTACATGCATGTGTGGGTGTGTGTCTTTGTGCAAGTACTATGACTTCACCTCATCTTGGGCAACACATGTTTTAAGTGCGAGTCAGTGCCTTGCACAGGTGAGGGATAACATTTCTTATTTGACTAGCCTGTTACATCTCTTTCCAAAAAAGCTGCCAAGGTCATGTGGGAGAAAACGAGCTCAGTTTTCCCACATAACTCTGCGCCTGATAAAACCTAGACGCAAAACCAAGTTGATACAGTTTTAAGGGTCAGCTTGACACTAAACTAGCCAGGCATATTCACAAGTGTTGCAGAAAGCATAAAAAAATTGATAAACATTAGTCAGAAATATTAAATTGATACACATTAGTCAGAAACATTAATAATAAAACTCTTATCTCACACAAATACGTAAGTGCATGGTGACGTAGATGTTATGCAGCGCTCAGTCCAGCAGGCGTTTGCAGTAGCAGGCTAGGCTAAGCTAATCTCCAATGCGCGTTAAGTTTTCGCTTCAAAACAAGTGCCCATGACCGTCAGAATGTGACTGAACAAAGTTTCACAAGCGAAGACAAAGTAGACGAGATCACTGACAAGAGAGGAAAAACTAATTTGTCGGTGTGGACGTAGTTCGGCTTTCTAAGGTCTGTTAAAACTGCAGGTTTCTGCTGCAGCGAGTCCTACTCGGTCTCTTTATGCCTCAAAACGTGACGGAGAGTCGTTCTAACTAGCAGTGGAAACATCTAACTTGTTTAAATCTGAAGAGTTTCCACTCGATGGAATATGATGAGTCAGAAGATGAAACACAATAAAGTTTGAGCCAACCCTGAAACCCTGAAACTACATCGTACTGAAACAAACAGCAGCGCTGCATTTTTTTCATTTACATTCAAAATAAAACAAATTTCATCAGAAAGGGAAAAAAAAACACTGAATGAAAAGTTGCAGAAAGAAGAAAATAGTCTTATAATATCTGCCCCTTATTTAAAAAAACAAAATAACTACAAACAACAACCTTCACTTGAACAATCTCCAAACTGAAGGAAAAAAAA
>JBBPBX010005278.1:0-17016 GCA_038048925.1 Garcialebias charrua | reverse complement strand
TCCTGGACGACTGAGAATCTTCACCAGCATACTTGTGAAGTTGTTTGCTTTCTGCCATTTTTCTGTTTGTGGGCTTCGTAAACCAAGCGTTATGATTGGATTGGGGGAAGTAGCATGTGATCATATCCAACCAATCAACGCCACTCTTGCTTCGCGCACTTCGTTCAAATGTAGCTATTTCCTGTTTTCATCTGTCGGACAAGAAGGTCTTATGTCGGACTCAGCGCTCGTAAAACTTGCTTTTTATTAGACGTCGACTGGTCTGGACGACGACTGGACATTCAGTTGGAAGTTGAAGGTAATCGGTTCTGTTTTGTTTATTTGCTAGATGTTTTAACTTTGTTCACTTGAATTAACAAAACCTGTTGTAGCTAAAAGCTAAGCTAACGGTAAGCTAACAAGCTAAAACTGGTGTGTTACGATGCTGAGGTAGATGAATTGAGGCAAGTAAAACATTGCAAGTTAGAATATGTTATTCTAGCGTTTAAATAAGCCATATATACGAGATTTTTTTTTGGGGGGGGGCTTGCTTCAAGTTCCTGGATGGTTTTTCAAAGAGACAAGGCCTGCATCCACGCAAGCATGTTTGCGTCGCATCTCCGTTAACACGCATGCGCTCACTAGCCAGCAGAACAATAACCGCAGCCAGGCTGAAATACTAATTTACTTGAAATACGTATTTCTGCAACATTACTGTTTTTGTGGTTGCTACAGGCAGAAAACAAGAGGCTGAAGGAAAATTGTGATATTAGATGCCTTGAGAGGTAATTTCTAGCAAGTAGTTTGAGTGAAGCAAGTGATGAAACACTTATTTTTAAAACCAAATGTGGAAATGGAGAACGCCTTGTTTGAATGTTATATTTATTCTTTAGATCAGACTCCTACTTCCTGTTCCTCCTTATATATCAGCTCTTCATTGCACAAATGACTAATGTAAATTTTGAATGGTCTCAAAACACTATAATGACTGACAATTTTTGTTATTTTGCTCCTTGTTTGTTTTTTCTTTTACAGAGCTTCCAGCAAGTGTGAAACAGTCGAAAGAGCTTCCAGCAGTTGTGAAACAGTTGAAAGATGTGGTCTATCGGATCTCAGGGTTGCTTCCATCCACTCAACACCAACTGTACGGCCACTTGTTGCTCCACCCATCTCTGTTCAAGTGTTGTCTGACCCTGATGACACGGTAATTAACTGAATGCATGGATACTGTATGTTATTGATTCATTTGGGGAAACATTACAATACAATTTCTTTCTACATCTTTTGATTGCACACATAAATGATACATAAGAATTGATATGATACCCCTTGATGGTATGCAATAAAGCTATAGAAAATAGGCTTAGGCATATTCATTGCAAAAATGAATATACACCCAACCCTCGACCTACGACTCCACCGACCTACGAACACCTGGACCTACGAACGAGCCAAAGTAGAAGAATGCCATCGATGTACGGCGGAAAATACGTGACCTACGAACGAACCAAGTCAAAATATGTAATCGAGCTACGGCAGACTGGATGCACGACCTACGAACGAGCCCCATTACAAGTATATAATCGGGCTACGGCGTAACTGCGTCACATACGGCAATCGGCGAGGTGGGGGAGGGGATTGCCTTTTGCCTTGGCTGTTGTTTGTTGGGCATGGGCATGACATTGCGCATGACAGTGGAAAAGTACCGCCAGCAAGAGGGGAGGGGCTGGGCTTCTGGCGGATGTACACACAGCCGCAGTGCACCTGGCGGCGGAGGGATCCGTACAGGTAAAGCGGTAACTATTTAAAGGGCTGCGGCCATTTTGTCCCTTGTGGGTTAGTTACGGCGATTGATAAGAAGAGACATACGAACAGTGAACGAACAAGAACGACAACGAGAGAAAAAAACAACGAACAACGTACGAACAGGTACTGTAATAAATTTAAATTTACAGTAGCCGTTTTAGACTAAAGCGAACGTTAGCACTTTAGCATTCATTTTAATTTTTGCTCCTTAGGAATTAGCACGTTAGCTAATTTTCTACGCTAATTTTCGAGGCTAATTTTCAACGGGTCATCGAACGGGCAGGTACTAAATGTACTCAAAGAAATATTTTTAGACGAAAGCAAACGTTTGCATTCATTTGTGAACGTTAGCATTAATTTTAATTTTTGCTCCTTAGGAATTAGCATGTTAGCTCGTACGCTAATTGTTCAAGAATAGCTCCAGAAGAGACCTGGAAAGTCCGCGGATGCGGCAGAGGGGAAAAAGCCTCATAGAACGATAACGCTAGAGACAAAGGCAAAAATAATTAAAATGTCCAATGAGGGCATGACACCCTCAAAAATTGGAGAGAGGCTAGGGTTAGCCAGGTCGACTGTGGGGACCATTACGAAGGACAGAGAGCGCATTCTGCAACAAGTGCGTGCTTCAGCCCCCATGAAGTCCACCATAATTACCAAACAAAGGACGGGTAGAATAGTTGAGATGGAAAGGTTGCTTGTACTATGGCTAGAGGACAACACGCAATGCAGAATACCAGTTGGCATGTCTGTGATTTGTGAGAAGGCGAGGATGATTTATCACAGGCTGCAAGAACTAGGGATGAGTGGGGGAGGTGCAGGGGAGCAGGGGGGGCAGGGAGCTGCACAGAGCGATCCGGGTGAAGGGACGTCCTCCCAGAGCGATCCGGGTGAAGGGACGTCTTCCCAGAGCGTAGGAAGAGGGATTTCAAGCAGTACATCAGGGGAGTTGGATGGACCAGAGACCTTCAATGCATCAAAAGGATGGTTTGATCGTTTCAGGAAAAGACACAACTTCCACAACATCAGAGTACAGGGTGAGCATTTAATTTCTCATTTTTATTTTTTAATAATGCAGGTAGTCCACGACTAACAAATTTTTTTTTCCTTTTATTACAGTGTTACAAAAGCTTAACCGTGTCATTTTGTGTGCATTTAAACAGGTGAGGTAGCAAGCGCTGACCACGAGGCAGCTGAGGCATTCCCAGCAGAACTGGCTCAGATCATCAGGGACGGCGGGTACACTGCCCAGTAGGTGTTCAACGTGGATGAGACAGGGCTGTTCTGGAAACGTTTGCCAGACAGGACTTACATCAGCAAGGAAGAACGAACCGCACCCGGCCACAAGGTCGGCAAGGAGCGTTTGACCTTGCTGGTGAGGGGCGATGCTTCGGGTGATTGCAAACTCAAGTCGTTGTTGGTGTACCAATCTGAGAAACCCAGGCCCTTCAGAGGTATTGATAGATCACTGCTTTCTGTTTTTTGGGCGTCTAATAAAAAGGCTTGGGTGACGCTGGAAGTTTTTAAAAATTAGTTCACCAACAACTTTGTGCCACAAGTCAAGCGTTTTTGCAATGACAAGAAGATTCGCTTTAAAGTCCTGCTGGTCTTGGACAACGCTCCAGGACACCCCCCTGGTCTCACCGAGATGAACAGTGATGTGAAGGTGGTGTACCTGCCTCCCAACACCACCTCTTTGATCCAGCCAATGGACCAGGGGGTTATTAGTACGTTTAAGGCGTACTACCTACAGAGAGTCATCCGTGCCTCTTTGGAGGCAACGGAGAACTCTCAGGCCCTCACACTGAAAGAGTTCTGGCGCAAATACAACATCCTTGATGCTGTGCACAACATTGGCCACTCCTTGGATCGTGTTACTCAACAGAACATGTGCGGAGTCTGGAAGAAGCTCTGTCCAGAGCTTGTTCAGGGGGTACACGATTCCCAGGAGGTGGACCGTGTAATCGAGGATGTTGTGAGGATGGGCATGTCACTGGAGCTCGACATGGACCAGGACGATATCCAACACCTGCTGGGTGCATCAGGAGAGGAGCTGTCCCCAGACGACCTGATTCAGCTCGACAGGCACGTCCCGGATGAGGAAGTGGAGGAGGAGGAGGAGGCCATTCCTCCGACCTTCACCAGGCAGGAGATGGTGCTGGGCTTTCAGGAACTCCACAGCTTCCTGGCGAGGATGGAGAAGCAGGACTCCAATAGTGAGAGATTCGCCAGGGTCCGTCGGGGTGTCCTCAATGAAGTTGCGTGTTACCAGCAGATCCTAGATGACAAAAAACTCGAAAAGGTGCAGAGCAGCATGCTGCAATATTTTAAAAAGGTCACAGCACCGCCTCCAGGATCTGCTGGTGCACCAGCTGAAAGGCCATCCAGTCCTCCTGCAGCAAGCCAGGAGGAGGCCTTGGACATCCCACCAGCTGATAGGCCATCCAGTCCTCCTGCAGAAAGCCAGGAGGAAGCCATGGACAGCCCACCCTCTCCCCAGTGAAAGACGCCCAACACCCCCCCCCCCCTCCCTGCTCTCCCTCCAGGTACAGTACGTACTGTAATGAAATGTTATTTTTATTTTTTGGAGTTGTCATGTTACACACATTAATTTAATCTGTTACTGTCTCTGCTTATGTTCACAGCCTACTATTCCTCCTCCTCCCCCTCCTCTCCACCAACTCCACCGTCCCATCACTGACCTGCCCACCCTCACATTCCAGCACAGCAACGTCAGAAAGGTACAGCAAAGACATGTTAATTTTTTTTAATTTATTATTTTTGTTTTAACTTACATCTACACCTACTGTAATCATCACCTCTCTCTCGACAGCCTCCAAAGCGGCACGTCCCCCTGGTCCATCCACACATCTGCTACGCACCACACCACACACGTAAGGAGAAGTTGTTGTTGTCTGTGTTGTTGTTATCAGCAGGTGTTGACGTCTGTGTGTGTTTGTGTTTCAACAGCTCCACTTGCTGCTCCGCCTCATGGAACAGCGTCAGGTACCACGTACCGTGCTCCTGCTGCTCTGCCTCCAGCCTCCTGCACCTCCTCCAACCTCCTCCCTGTCCTCCAGCTCCACACATGTACCACACATGTAAGGAGAAGTTGTTGTTGTCTGTGTTGTTGTTATCAGCAGGTGTTGACGTCTGTGTGTGTTTGTGTTTCAACAGCTCCACTTGCTGCTCCGCCTCATGGAACAGCATCAGGTACCACGTACCATGCTCCTGCTACTCTGCCTCCAGCACCTCCTCCAGCCTCCCTGCCTGTCGTCCAGCCTCCTGCCTGTCCTCCACACATGTACCACACAGGTAAGGAGAAGTTGTTGTTGTCTGTGTTGTTGTTATCTGCAGGTGTTTACGTCTGTGTGTGGGTGTGTTCCAACAGTTCATCCGCGTGTTGCTCCACCTCATGGATGAGCCTCTGGTGCTACGTGCTCCTGCTCCTCTGCCTCCTGCCTGTCGTCCAGCCTCCTGCCTGTCCTCCACACATGCACCACACAGGTAAGGAGAAGTTGTTGTTGTCTGTGTTGTTGTTATCTGCAGGTGTTGACGTCTGTGTGTGGGTGTGTTCCAACAGTTCATCCGCGTGTTGCTCCACCTCATGGATGAGCCTCTGGTGCTACGTGCTCCTGCTCCTCTGCCTCCTACCTGTCGTCCAGCCTCCTGCCTGTCCTCCACACATGCACCACACAGGTAAGGAGAAGTTGTTGTTGTCTGTGTTGTTGTTATCTGCAGGTGTTGACGTCTGTGTGTGGGTGTGTTCCAACAGTTCATCCGTGTGTTGCTCCACCTCATGGATGAGCCTCTGGTGCTACGTGCTCCTGCTCCTCTGCCTCCAGCCTCCTGCACCTCCTCCAGCCTCCTGCCTACACCACACCACACACGTACGGAGAACTTGTTCTCTGTGTGTTTTTCATGTTTTCTTTGCAAGTGATTTTCCAGCTGTAACTGCACATTTTCATGTTTGTGTTCATTCTTACACAGATCACATGTTGCACGTTCTACATGAATGGATGTCCTGCAACACTGTCTTCCTGGACGTCTGTTCTTCCTGCCTCTGGTGTCCTGCATGTTGCCTCCATCCATCACCTTTGTGTCGTTCTGCCTAAATGACTGCTGCCAAAAACCAAAAAAACTTCATGTGATGCACAGACCTGCTCACATCAGGACCACACACCTGAACTGACACCTGCCTGAACTAACAGCTGGCCTAAAATGCTCCCAACATTCATTGTTGAGCAATGGCTAAGCAGTTCCATCAGATGCAGGTTTGATCATGAGAAAAACATCTGTCTACCTACACTTCAGTCAAAGTAAGGCAATTTTGTTTCATTTTTCTGCTGCTTCTAGCTTTTTCTGAGTTCATGGACTTCTTTCTCATGCACATGGACACTCATCAACGCACTGGTTTCAAAAACATGATGGTTGCAACATGTTTCTGATAGATGTGATGCTGCTGATGGATTTATGGATTCATGTGTGATTGTTGACATCATTTTGCTGATGTGAGTCCCTGATTTGCTGCTGTTCTGATGTTAAAAGCTGCACTTTGAGAAGTGTTCATGTGTGATTGTTGACATCATTTTGCTGATGTGATTTCCTGCTGATTTCCTGCAGTTCTGATGTGAAGTTACTGATGTACAGTTACTGTGTGTGTTTATGGATGAATGTGTGGTGTAATGGTTTAGATAAGTGTTTGTAAATAAAGTTCTGTGCATGTTTATGGCCCAGTATGTCAGTCTCATGCTGTTAAATGTGTGCGCGGCGCACCGTTAGCGGTATTTCCGCGACCTACGAACGGAATAACGACCTACGAACGGGACGCTATTTTCACCCCCTAGCTACGACAGAATCGAGCTGCGAACGGTTCTTAGGTCCCAAACTCGTTCGTAGGTTGGGGGTTCCTTGTATACTATAGATTTACAAGTACTGTACTGTAAATAAATGTTTAATCATTATTTGATTAACAAGATCCATGTGTTTTGCAGGTGCCTCTTGTGGCAGACTATGATGTAGAAGTCCCAAGGCGAAAGCTGAAGTCTCTATGGACTACAAGCTCAGCCTTGCTGGTTGGAGATCTTGCTGTGCTCATCTACGGGAGAGAGTTATTGGCCATTTCAAGTTTGACTGGGAGGCAGTCAGGGGGCTCATAAAGATGTGGAGTCAAAGCCACCTTTGGACAACACAAAGCTTGATGCTATACTTGGTGAGTGTATATAATGTAGGACAAAACTCATTCTAAAATACATTCCTAATGTTTGTATCGTTTTATGAACAAATTACTGTAATGTTCCATGCTCCGTTCATGGTTTATGATGCAGATTCTGATACAATCACCTAAAAATGCCATTCACTGATACCATATGGATTGGATTTGGTTATGCACTCTATAATAAAAAAAAGTTTACAATCAAAGCTAAATGCAGGTTATTATTCGTAGTTGTTAAATCAAAAATATCTGAGAGCATAACTTGTTTTTTTTTTAAAGGGAACCACAATTACTTTTAACATTAGACTTTAATTGATAAACTTTTATTTTAACTGTAAAATAATGACTTTAAAAATACTGTAGGGTGTTTAGTTAGGTAAATTTTTAAAGTATATTTTAACATATGTATATTTTAACACATTAAAATATATTTTAAAAATTTACAAAATTATTGTTTATCACTTGTGAAACCTAGAGACCTATTTTAAGGAAATGTTTGATGTGAGAGTAATTACACTGATGATAGAATGGTATAACATTGGAGTAATTTCTGTTTTTTGTTTTGTTTTTTCATTCAGTCTACACCAAGGCAAAGTTCCCTGCAAGATGTGCGAAGAGTCATAAGAAAAAAATGCAACAACATAAACTATGCCAAACAACTACCGGTGAAGATTTTTTTTTTCTTATCCCCCCCAAAGATGTGAAGATGCCTTCTGAAAAGGAAAGACTTCAGTTTCCAGTTGGAGACACTATTTTTGCTTTGTTTAAGCAAATGCACACATTTTTACATTGTGTTCTGGACTTTATGTTTACACCTTGAAATGCAAATGTGCACCTTTTCCTTTCAATTTTTAAAACTTGGAAGGGATTCATTTTAAACGCTGCTGTTTTGTAGACTGTTTTCATAAACTGTTTTTGAGCTGCACCTTAATTTTATATAAAAATATTGAAGTTCTCAAGACGTTGTTTTATGACTTTGTAAACACATCTTTCAGAATACTTTAGAATTTTTTTTAGCATATAAATAGTATTGTGCAAGTATTGCTAAGCAAACTTACAAGTGTAACCTAACAATTACAATGACAACATGGTATTAGTTTTAGAAATTCAAAAATTTAACTTAATGATAAACTAAACTGTAAACTAGAAGTAAATAACAAGTGCATTGGGAGTATATGAAAAAGTGTACTAGTGGTATACTTTATGTATACTGTAATAAACTAAAGTATGAACTAGAAGTATATAACAAGTGCATTTGGAGTATAAAGAAAAGTACACTATACTATTGGTATACTTTAAGTATACTTCAATAAACTAAAATATGAACTTGAAGTATACTATAAGTACATTGGAAGTCTAATTAAAAGTGTACTACAGGTAGTCCCCGACTGATGAACCATTTAATAACAGAATTATTAAATTACATCAAACATTCATATAAGGATTGGCTCTGATTAAATTTCATATAACTTAACTGATTTCATATAACTTCAAAATTGAGATACAACAGACAAGTAAAAGATGACATTTACTTATTTCTGCAGGCACTTTTAACTTAGTTTGTTACTGGCAAAAGATATAAAGTTTAAAGGGAAGTTTTTAGCATGAGAAGGAGGAAAGGTGGGAAAGAGGATGGGTAGTATCTTGATGTGTATTTTAACCAGAAAAAGGCACATCCTCCGGTCGTTGTTGGCTGGATTTCCGTACCGCAATGATCAACGACTTTTTTACCTTTGTGAAGATTTTCTTGTCTCGACTCGGGTAAACTAGTCCAGCCTTACGTGCACCTCCTGCTACGAATTACAGGCGACCAGTGTCCACCTTCCAATGGTCCCAAAATGAAGTCTGCCTCTACTTCACAGAGTAATGGCTTAGTTCCGGTTTGGCTTTTCAAGATAAAAGATTCTTTAAAGGAATTTCAATAAAATACTGTAGAGCTTAGAGCTCAAAGACGGACTCATAGCCAGCAGTGCTATGAACCCCAACTGATGACATGTCATTGGCGTTCAGACAGACGTTCAATCAGTTCTTAGATGAAAACTCACATTCTAGTTTCATCCGCAGACCACAGTTCAGTGTGTGCGCTTGTGATCGGAAGATCGCCAGATCAAGCCCCGGTACTGACAATGTCAAAAATGTGGGTGGGATAAGTGAAGCAGTCACACCTGTCTCCACCCTCATCTGCCCCTCTCTGGGCCCTTGAGCAAGGCCCTTAACCCACACCATCTGCTCCCCGGGAACCTAGATATCAGTTCTCTGCTCCACACAGAGGGCTGTGGTGGCTCTGTGGTTGTGTCAGGAAGGGCATCCGGCGTAAAAAAACAATTGCCAAATCTTTCATGCGACTAGCTCGCTGTGGCGACCCCTGATGAAGGGAGAAGCCGAAAGAAGAAGAAGAAGAATCTTTAGTTCAGTGTGTATTTTTATGGTATTTTCTGTTGTGTTCAGCAAATGTTCAAATTATTGAAAAGTGAAACGTGGTTTGAAAACTGTCCTATAATTTGATGACCTCGCCTCTGCTCTTACTGTGTGGCACATTTGATTGGGGCTTTATTAGACTTTTTTTTTTTGCAGAATATGTTTGTACAACCTCCAGATCATTCTTTTGTCACACAAAGAAACCCCTCAACACTGATGGAGTTACTTTGTAACTATCTCAAACTGTCAACAACTCAGTAACTGTTGTAATTTTTATAAAAAATAATTTTCACAACAGAATGTATCACACTATTCAGTGAATGTCCAAAATAACCTGCAGTGAAAACCCAGTGGACAGCTGTTTTATACATTCATTCTCTCTCAGGATTAAGTTAAAAGTTGTGTGAGAATGTCCATTTGACTGTTTATAAAAAAGAGATGAAAGTCTCCATTCATGACCATGGTCTAAGATGTTCTCAAACTGATAAGATGAATCTACATGAATGCTCCTACAAGCATCCTGCGGATGTTAGATGTTGTCTATCATGGTGCACTAAGATTCATAACTGGCTGTGATTATCGTACCCACCACTGCACCCTGTATTCACTGGTTAACTGGACATCATTAACCTCACGCAGACTCTTCCACTGGTACATTTTCATCTTTAAATCACTTCTTGGTCTTCTGCCCTCATACATCTCCTCCTACATGTCTTTACGTGAGTGCAATTACAGTGTGCGCTCTTAGGACATGATCACCTGCAGTGTTCCGTCAGTGAGGACTGAACCTGGCAAAAGGGCCTTCTCCTACTCCGCTCCTGCTTCCTGGAATATCTTACAAAAAGATTGGACGCTCTCGGCCTTGACCTCTTTAAATGGTTTTAAGAATCTGTTGAAATCCTGGCAAAAACCAATGCAGATATGTTCCTGTCTTTCAGTGGTAGGCAACGCTAATCCAAAAATTAGTTCCGCTATTTCCAAAGCACTAATTAATTTATTTAGGTCCGCAATTCCAAAAGCACTAATGTCTTATGAAAATTAGGGGAAACTAATTCTAATCCGCTAATTAAATTCAACAATTGGTAGCAGCAAGTTATGCAATATTTGCACTACACTGCCAACTAGCGGTGCATGAACTGTTATACAGTAAGTTGTTTGAGTTTCAGAGTATTTAGTTTGGTTCTCTTCAACAGGTTTGACAAGGACAAAATGTACCCATTCCAAAGTCTGTTAGCTAAACTGCAGACATATTTGGCTTTTTTTTTTCTTCTTTTGTTACTTTTAGTACCACTAGATCGCATGTGTCAAACTCAAGGCCCGTGGGCCAAATCCGGCCTACCATAACCGTTTCTGTGGCTCTCTACACCCTAGAACTTCAAGATAACAGTTGTAAGCATGTTGCTCTCAGGTGGTGGGTCCCCATCCCTACACTCCCTGGTCTCTCTGTTAATTGTCTTGCTTATCTCCTCCATTTTGTTGTCCAGGTGTTTGTGATTGTCATGCTGTGTGTTCATGTACCTGTATATAAAGTCAGGGATTTTTTAATTGATAAAGCTCTGTATATGTTGTATAACACAATCATTGTTCCACATTTAATCTATTGTATTGAGGTTTGGGGAAAAGCGTGCAAAACAATTACAAAGCCTGTTTTTATTTTACAAAAGAGAGCTGTAAGAGTAATCACCAGAAAACATTTCAGTCACCCATCAAACACCTTGTTTCTTCAGCTAAATTTATTGAAATTCCAGGAATTGGTAGAATATAGTATTTTATCAGTTATGTATAGGGCTCATAATAACACATTACCTTTAAATATCCAAAGAAATTTAGACAAAGTTATTACAATCTTAAAGGGACAGATATTCATCAAACCACAATTCAGAACCAGCTTAAAGGGACGGTCTACCTCAATTCAGGGAGTTGGATTGTGGAATGTTCTGGAGAGTGATGTTAAAAATGCAAAATCAATGTATACATTTAAGAAAAAGGTCAAAAAGGACTTGCTCAAAAACTATATATGATGTAGCTTAGTGTGTTTGTGTATTACACTTATGTTGTACTTATGATGTAGCTTAGTGTGTTTGTGTATTACAGTTAGAAAAATTAAGTAGAGTTATTCATTTTGTGATGTAGTTTGAAGGTTATCATTGGTTGAACAAACTGTGAAATAAGGGGCAGATATAATAAGATTTCATCTTCTTTCTGCTCCTTTCATTTTATCCTACTTGTATTCTTGTATCTGATGAAACTGTTTTGTATTGTTCTTTTAAAATGAATGAATAAACATCAAATCAAATCAACGGCCCAGTCAGAGTCCAGAACCTGAACCTGAAGGTGGGACCTTCAGAGAGCTGAGCAGAAACCTCAAAGAACTGAAGCAACAATGGAAAGAAGAGTGGGTCAGAACTCCTCCAGAACCAGGAGAGAGACTGATGAAGTCCTGCAGAGAACCACAGAGGGTTCTGCTGCTGAAGGAGGTTCTGTTGGGTCAGAGGCACAAGCTGAGGTTAAATTTTAATGATTTTAGAACTTGTTAAAGATCATCCATCCAGCTAACTGTCTATCCATCCATCCATTCAGCTAAAAGTCTATTCATCCTTGTATCTGATGAAACTGTTTTGTATTGTTCTTTTAAAATGAATGAATGAACATCAAATCAAATCAAAAATAAGTCTGTATCTCTGTGTTTATCATTGTCCTGGCATTGTCTCCTGTTGCCTCTGTCTCCTGAGTTCCTTGTGATTCCCTGAGTATGTAAGTTTGCTGCCCTGTCTATTTTATGTTCTTAATTTCTGTGGCCGTCGCGGACGCCATTTTGAAGAGTCCTAATGGTGAACTACTTTTTTTAAATCCAGCAGATTTGACCATTTCGTGAAACTCTCAAGCTCAGAAAAACTTGTGCTATAACGTCAGCTATGAAATATATTTTTTCTCAGCAAAGAAATAATTGTTTTACCGTGTTTTGTTGTAAAATCCTGGCTTCTTTGGCCGTCGCGGACGCCATTTTGAAGAGTGCTAATGTGGCGAACTTCTATTTTTAAATCCAGACGCGTCGCGTAGGCCCTGAGAAACATCCACAAGTTCACCCTCCATGTTAAAAAGTCTTCGTCTGACTCTTCGAAAACAAGCAATAAGGCTGCAGAGTAACACACTGGCTGCTAACTGCTATAGAGAGAGCACACACCAAGAGACTGAGGGGGACGCTTTTTTGTCACGGACCACATCCGGCGCTGCTCGTAAATACGTTATTTCGTTTTTACTGATAGATAATTAGTTATTAGCGGTACTGCATTTTAAATAAAAATAGCACAAATCCGCTTATGAATTATAAAACATAGTCAATCCGCTGTAAAGCTGACAGATTATTTAGCTACGCTATAAGCGGATTAGCGCATTAGCGCTACCTGGCGGTCGGAGGCCCACCACTGCTGTCTTTAATTTTATACATCTACCTTATAATGTTTTGCTAGTTCCCTTTCAGTCATGTTCTCTCGGTGCAACAAACTTGCTATGGGAATTGCACCCCCTGCGCAATTACCTGAAGGAATAATGTCACAGTAATCAATGGAGGGAAGGAACGTCACAGATACAAGGCGTTTAGCATTCAATGTTAGACATTCATTCAACCTTTATTTAGTCAGGTAAATCTCATTGAGCCTCGTGGACTCATTTACAAAAGCAACCTGCTACAAACTAAAGAATGATGAACAGCAATGGTAGAATTTCCTTAAACAATAAACAATAGAAAAACAGAAGAGAGAAATACAGATTTTTTTTAAACAAAGTATCAAAAATTAGCAAAACATTATAAGGTAGATGAATAAAACCAAAAACAAGAACATATCTGCATTGGTTTTTGCCAGGATTCCAACAGATTCTTAAAACCATTTAGAGAGGGCAAGGCCGAGAGCTTCAGATATTTTTGTAAGATATTCCAGGAAGCAGGAGCAGAATAGGAGAAGGCTCATTTTCCAAGTTCAGTCCTCACTGACGGAACACTGCAGGTGATCAGCTGCACTCATGCGAGACATGTAGAAGGAGATGTATGAAGGCAGCAGACCAAGAAGTGATTAAAGATGAAAATATACCAGTGGCAGAGTCTTCGTGAGGTTAATGATTTCCAGGTAACCAATGAATACAGGGTGCAGTGGTGGGTACGATAATCACAGCCAGTTATGAATCTTAGTGCACCATGATAGACAACATCCAACATTCGTAAGGTGCTTGTAGGAGCATTCATGTAGATAATGTCACCGTAATCAATAGAGGGAAGGAAAGTCACAGATACAAAGTGTTTCCTAGCATTCCGTGTTAGACATGATCTGTTTCTGAAAAAGAAACCCAGTTTAACTTTCAGTTTTTACTAGGTTTTCCACGTGGAGTTTAAAAGAGAGATGTGAATCGACCAGGATACCCAAATATTTATAGGAATCAACAAACTCAATTGGGACACCGTTTGAGGATAAAATCAGAGGAAGATCTGTTGGGACCAACTTCCTACTTGAAAAAAACATCCCTTTTGTTTTATCAGCATTTAGGACAAGTTTGAGACGGAACAAATCTGACTGGATGATATCAAAAGCGGATTGCAGAAACTGGAAAGCCTTAGCTACTGTTTTAGCTCGACAGTAAACAACTGTGTCATCAGCATAGAAATGTAAGGATGCATCAGGGATGCTCTGACCTACATTAGTTATGTAGATTGTAAAGAGGGTTGGTCCTAAGACTGAGCCTTGTGGTACACCATTTTTAACTGTTAAATAACTGGAAGAAGTACCGTTATGTTGAACACATTGCCTCCTATCGGAAAGATAATTAGAAAACCAACCAATAGTGTGATCAGAGAAACTGATTTCTGAGAGCTTATGACACAGGATGTTATAAGCTACACAGTGTCAAAAGCTTTAGACAGGTCTAGGAAAAGTGCAGCACAATAGTCCTTGGCATCCAATGCTTCAACAACGTCATTAAGAACCTTCAGAGAAGCAGTCGTTGTGCTGTGTTTTCTCCTGAAACCAGATTAATGGAAAGGTAAGATGTTAAATGAGTCCAGATAATTTTTGATTTGAGAGTTTATCAGTTTTTCTAGAACCTTGGCTAAAATGCAATGACAAAAGGGTTGAGAAATGCTTGTAAAAAAAAAGAATTATTTGTATTCATGTTTCTTGAAATTGCGAAGTCAGAACGCTGAAGAAAAATATAAAAAGTATAAAAATAAATTAGTAGGGATTATAAGGAAACATAAGAAAGAATATTATAGTAAATTATTAGATAAAAGTAATGGTGATATGAAAGCAACATGGCGAGTAATGAATAGTGTTCTGAAGAATCATAAAGCAAAAACTGGTATTTCAAAATATTTTGTAAAAGACAACGATGAAGTTCATAATGAAAATGAAATTGTAAATGGATTTAATCAATATTTTTTGAATTTTGGATCAAGCCTTGCAGTTAAAATACCAAAAGTAGATAATAATGTGAGCCATTCAATTACAGGTTGTGCACACAGTATTTTTCTAAATGGAACTAACAAAGAGGAAATAATGAATGTAGTAAAAAATCTTACAGACAAGAGATCAAAAGACTGGGTGGACATGGATATGATGTTTGTAAAGGTCATAATGAGCCATGTTATTGAGATGTTTACATACATATGTAATAATTTATCATTTTCAACAGGAATATTTCCAGATAGTATGAAAGTAGCTAAGGTAGTTCCTCTTTTTAAAAATTGTGATAAATGTGTGTTCAACAATTATAGACCTATATCCTTGTTACCACAGTTGTCAAAAATTCTTGAAAAGCTATTTGTGAACAGACTAGATCAATTTATAGATAAACAAAATATTCTAAGCAACAGTCAGTATGGGTTTAGAGCAAAAAACTCTACATCAATGGCTCTCATGGAATTAATGGAACAAATAACTACTGCTGTCGATCAAAAACAATATTGTGTCAGTATTTTTGTTGATTTAAAAAAAGCATTCGATACTATTGATCACACCATTCTCCTTGAAAAATTGAACAAATATGGTATTAGAGGACCAGCATTACAGTGGGTATCTAGCTATTTGAAAAATAGGAAACAATTTGTACAAATAAATGATGTAAGATCTGACCTCTGTAATATCACATGTGGAGTTCCCCAAGGCTCTGTACTTGGACCAAAGCTATTTATTTTATATGTGAATAAAACATTTGTATACTGTAAAGTAAGTTTGATCATGTTTTTATTTGTATATATCAGGTGTAATTATTACAGGTGAAACAAAATTAAATCAGTGAGATGTCAAACAAGTCTGTGAAATTAAACCAAGCAGCCTAATGGTATTTGTGGACATATTGTGATAAATATATTTATCTATAGTTTCATATCTGTTGATTGGAAACCGCTAGAATGAAATATTTTTATATAAAAGTTAAGTGTCCTTGGAGGAGAACACTTTTTATAGAATTTAGTTAACAAAAGTGTTAAACTTATAAAACAAACAGTAATTCATTCAACCTTTGTTTATACAGGCTAGCCTCATTGAGCCACGGGGACTCATTTACAAGAGGGACCTGTCTCACTCACACCCAGGGTCAATTTAGAGTTACCAATCAGCCTAACATGCATGTTTTTGGACTGTGGGAGGAAACCGGAGCACCCGGAGAAAACCCACGCATGCACGGAGAGAACATGCAAACTCCACCCAGAAAGGCCCCCGGACCGGGATTTGAACCGGGGACCTGCTCGCTGAGAGGCAGCAGCTCTACCAGTTGTGCCACCGTGCTGCCCAAATACATTTAAGATGTAGATGGTAAAACATAAAATTAAACTACACTAGTAGACATATAAACCAATTCTTATGGGAGCCCCTGAGAGACAGAAGGATGATTTTAAATTGGAGGAATGATTCCAGATTAGATTTTAAATAACTGATTTATGTTGAAGAAAAATGATCTATTTTACTGTGATTATGTTATTTCAACAACCTAGTAAACAAACCAACTTGATATTAAAGTCAAAGTCAAAGTCAACTTTATTGTCAGAACTGCAATATGTACAGGACATACACAGGATTGAAATTGCGTTTCTCTCAGTCCCTCGGTGCAATAGTAACCATTTAAACACTAAAACATATTATATATGAATGTTATAATATAATGTGATACAATAAATAAGACTGACATATCTAATAAGTATTAGACATATGATTATTTTATTATTAATCTTGTGATGCCCACTAAACACAGGGATAACAGTTATATTTGTGCTTTTTATCTGTAGAACAAGAGAGTTTGCAGGCTGTCATGACACAAAATATTCTTTTTTTTTCTTTGATGGCCTCCCTTCTCCCCTTACAGCCATCCTCTCCACACCATTATTACCACCAAATATTTATTTTAACAAGTATCTAGTGGAGTTTTTTAAAAATAGGATAGAAAGAAAGGAAAGACGGAACGTAAGACTACGAAGTATAAAAAATATACACAAAGAAAGCACAAGGCAAAAACACCCGACCACTGTCTGTAAACCTGCAAAGAACATGACAAAACACAGCAACAAAATACATACCGGTATGTATAAAGAACTTAGAATATTCATGGCTTTACAGTAA
>JBBPBX010005277.1:58789-72730 GCA_038048925.1 Garcialebias charrua | reverse complement strand
TGATACATTTTTCACTGAAACTCAGTGAAACACAGAACACTGACTTTATTTTATTAGTTTGAATCAAAACACAAATAAATCAATAAGAGACTTCCTTTAATTTGTGTTAATGAATAACCGTGTGTTAAGTAAGCATTATTGAATTCAATGTTTGATAGTCAAAGACTGTTTACTTCAAACAGTTTAATTCAAGTTGAAAATCCAATGTTATTTCAAAATGTTGATCCTGATGCATTTTTTTCTTCTCAAACCGGCAGTGGAGATACAGTGACACTGTTTATCTCATTTTAGTTTGAGCCCAGGACAATAATCCGTCACAAGAGACTTTTTATTTTTGTCCTAATTAATAATCAGAGAATAATCTCTGGTTTTGTTATTATCTCAGTAATGTTTCAAATGTGATGCTGTAATGACGTTTGTTTTAATCATAAGTACCGGTAACAGGTCAACAGTGTTGCAAATGAGTTAAGACAGTTTTAATCAGTTTTATCATAAAGTTGGCATCGTAAAACGTTGGTTACCTACTGTAACCCCAGATTATATGAATGCAGGCGGAGCCCTTTAAGCCACGCCCTAGTGTGTTAACAGGGCGTGGCTTAAAGGGCGACAGCCCGCATGAAATATAACACTTTTATTCTGAAAACCAACCAGGAAAACCCGCTTTTCTGGTCTGATTAACGCGGACGTCAGGAGACACTGAAACGGTGAACACGGACAACTGGACCCGAGAAGATTGATCATCTTTGAAGGTAACAAGTCGTTAGATGTTTTGCCAAGTGGACCGATGGCTAGCGAGCGTCTGCCAGAAAGTATGCGACCTCTGGTTTACAGCACATCCTCTCAAGATAACCCCCTGACTCTTAACTTCTTTTTATCCTCCACCTTTCCTCCTCCTCATGCTAAAACTTCTCCTAAACTATATATTTTGCCAGTAACTAAACTTTAAGTTAAACGTGCCTGCAGAAATAAGTAAATGTGTCATCTTATTACTTGTCTGTTGTTCCAAAATTGAATCTGTCGACAGTTAAGTTATATCAAAATTGATCAGACCAATCCATTGTGTTTGTTGATGTAATTTTATGATTCTGTTAATAAATGATTCATCTCCTGGTGAATCAACATAAGTTAACGTTTCCTATTTTATTACATCTTGCCTAGTCACAATTTATTGTTTAAATCCTGAAAAGAGAGAACTCGTGAATATTAAATGCTAAGATTTTGTCTGGTGTAAACCTGTACTTTCTTACATTTGGAATATTGTACAGTCAGTAAAAACTGACTAGTATATATATCCTATACAATCAAATATCTCATTATTTTAGACTGGGCTTCTTTGTTGTGGTAAGGAGTTTGATGATCTTAAAACCCCTCTTGATGCTGCTCCACAGTTTTATCTTCTCTCCATTGGCTCCCTGTCAAGTCAAGAATTGAATTCAAAATCTTATAGCAATACAAAGCCCTCAACAACCTGTGATCTGGTGGAAACCATGCAGATGTGTGGCATTAGTTGAGTTTATACCAAGAAGAAAAGCAGTTCTGATACAGTAGTGATGTACTTTTTTAAGAAGACTGATTTCAACCTAAATATTTTAATTAATTTGTTCTTTTCTCCCTGCCTCCAGTCTATAAATAAACTAAAAATGATCTCTATCAGGCATCCGTGTGCCAATCTGATGTCTTACTGTGAGGTGGACAGCAGGGGGCGTCTGAGGGACAAGCTGTGGGACCCTTTCCAGGTCTTTTTGCCCGAGCGGTTCCTCACGCCATCCTCCTGGTCCATCATCTGCTCCAGCAGCGTCTGGTCATCGGCGTTGAGCGGCGCCACGGAGATGTCCCGCACCGCTCGAAACTCACCGCAGTTATTCAGGTGCTCGTTCTCCAGACGAAAGAAGTTCCACACAAAGCGCCTGAGAGGGGAAGGTGACGAGGGTCATGGTGGGTTCTTGACCCAGCTTGAACATTTGTTCTTGTCCTGGCATGAAAGTGTCAGAATGTCAAAGCAAAAAGTTCTTCAGACTCACCTGAAGACCTCAAGCGGAGCGAGGACGGTGGCTACGATGTTCCCCACCGAGTCGCCCTGGGTCATCGTGGTCAGAGATATCTGGATGGTCCAGGCAAAACGAAGGATCACGTCCTCCACAATGGCACAGTAGTAGTAGGCCTAGACAACCAGGAGGTACCGTTACTGTGTGTGAATGTGTGTGTTCCATCCCTTCATCCATCTCTGACTTCACCTTATGTGGGTAAACAATCTCTTCCCTCAGGAAAGTGTTTTCTCCGGCTCCACGATCAAACAGACCCCAATCCATACGCAGATCCCAGATCAGTGTGTAGAGGGAGCTGATGATTGAAAACACAATGAGCAGGTAGAAGAACGTGTCAGCGTCCAGATGACTTTGTTCTGAAAGAAACACACAAACACGACGGATGTCACGTGATTTGGTTTAACAGCTTCATTTGAATAAAAGATCATAAACTCTTCTTCTTAAAGGAAACTGAGACCCTCCACCCAATGAATAAACACCAACAGGCTCCCAGGTGACCCTGTTAATAAGAACAGCCACCAGGGGGAGCCATGTCCCCATCAGTGATTTTGATGTCCTGAAGCACCTGCTCAACTTCTAATTTTTGCCTTGATATGATTTGTACTTTTATGAAAATAAATGACATTCATTCAGTTCAAGAATAAAATATAGAACACTAAACGACTTTAGTAGAGGTCATCGTAAGAAGCAAAAGCAACAGCTAGAACATGCGTTCTTGCTTTTATCGCCATGCATATGATTGTTTACTCAAATTAAATTTGAGTAAACAATCATATGCATGGCACATATGCATTGTGACTGGCTTTAACAAAAAAGATTATCACAAAAAATAAAAGCTTCAAGCAACAATAATGCAGACAGATTTTGTAAACAAATTTAAAATATTCAACTATTATAAAATGATGTATTCATTCTTCTGTATCCTGGTATACAAAGAATCGCAATTTTATTCTGGGCCTGAAAGTTTACCTGAAGTTTATCGTTAATGACGCTGACTTTACATGAAAAGGTTCAGAAAACAATGGTTGCAAGTCTGTGAAAGTTTTCCAAGGTTTTGATCATTAAAAAAAAAACGTCCTCATGAATGTGAAGCTTTTTATTTTAAATACAGGGGGTCCCCGACTTACGAGCGCTCTTACTTACGAGGTTCCGGACTTACGATCTCACTAACGAACAGTAAATTTGTAAAGAACATACAGAAAATACAGCACTTTTATGTGTTTTTAGATGAAAGTGTGTTGGCTAACCATTTGGAAACAAGTTTCTGAGCATGTTTATGAACTAGTATGAACGTTTGTGATGAAAAACGAGTGCTCGTAGTAGCGCTAGCATAAATTTTCCGACTTACGACCGAAAATCCGGACTTACGAGCGACACGTGTTTCGTGTTCCGACGTACGAGATTTCGTGTTACGAGATAGTCGCAGGAACGGAACTCGCTCGTAAGTCAGGGACCCCCTGTATTCAGTTTTCTGGCTGTCGAATAGCTGAAGAACCACCTGACCTTTAATTTTTCCTGAAAAGCACCAACATATTTCCTTCCATCCATCCATCCATCCATCCATCCATCCATCCATCCATCCATCCATCCATCCATTACCACTTAGTTGGGTCACGGAGTCAACATGTCCAGAAGAGAAACCTAGACGTCCCTCTCCCCAGCAACAGTTTCCAGCTCATTCTGGGGGAACCTCGAGGCGTTCCCAGGCCAGAGAAGATGCACAGTCCCTCCAGTGAGTTCTGGGTCTTCCCCGGGGCCTCCCACCAGTGGGGCGTGCCTGGAAAAACCTCTAAAGGGAGGCGTCCTAATCCGATGTCTGAACTACCTCAACTGACTCCTTTCAATGTGGAGGAGCAGCGGCTCTACTCTGTGCTCCCCCTCCCTGGAGGACGGAGCTCCACACCCGATCTCTAAGGCTGAGCCCAGTGACTCTATGAAGGAAGCCCATTTCAGCTGCTTGTATCCAGGATCTTGTTCTTTCAGTCATGTTCCAAACCTCATGATCACAGGTGGGCGTTGGAACAGACAGACCAGTAAATCCAAAGCTTTGCCTTTCCACTCAGCTCTTTTTCTCCATGACTGACCAAAGCAACACCCTCATTACTGAGGATGAGACCCCAATCCGTCGCTCCATTCTACCATCACTTGTGAACAAGATGCTCAGATACTTTAATTCCTCCGCTTGAGGCAAAGTCTCCTCCCAGACCCGGAGGAGTATATTCCACCACATTTCCAGTCAAGAACCATGGCCTCAGACTTTGAGGAACCGACTCTCATCCCAGCCTCTTCACACTCAGCTGAGGACCATCCTCACTTGAAGGTCGCACGATGAAGGTCTTGGACAGAAGACGCAAGCAGAACTACATCATCTGCATAAAGAAGAGATGAGACCTTGAGGGTCCCAACCAGACTCCTCCTCTCCACGACTGTGCCTCGAGATCCTGTCCATGAAAACCATGAAAACCATGAAAACCATGAACAGGAGCAGAGACGAGGGACAGCCCTGGAGGAGTCCAACCCACAATGAGAATGAGTTTGCCTTCAAATGTTTTTTTTTTCTTCAGCTGTGTATTTTTACTGTAAAATGATTCAAAGCAATAAGTGACCTCCATCAGTCTGTGTTGTGTTTTCATGTTTCAAAGTAGTTTTCAGTAAAATAACATATTTTGACTCCAATGGACCACATCACAGAGCATCTGATCTGCTGCAAATCTTTTTTTTATAAAACCACTAGTTGAGATGACATCACCACACTGCAGTGAATAATTATGATTACATCGATAAGGAGCTGCGTTCAGCTTATGTAGGAGACAGTTAAGAATCATTACATTAGTTTAAGCTTGTTTGAGGCCGTCTGTATTCACTTGATCCCTTTATAAATGCACTGCGGATGGGATTTGCTTGTCCCCCAGCAGGTGTTGATTAGTAGATCAGCACCCTGTGGCCTTTAACAGTCACAGACACCAGCTACCAGACGGAGACCGGCCTTACTCTCATTTATCATTGTCACCGTTTCTTCCTGCTTGCAGCCAACAGGATGCCGGGAATTAGAGCCTTTCTACCAGAGAATTACTGCGGCGCTGCGCCGTGTCTGCTGAGCAACGGGATCAAAACTGTCCCACACGTCTCCCAGATGTAGATTAAACTTTGTCCTGGACGATAGACTCTTTTCACTGGAGATTTTCTGTTTACTACAGAGCCGAAGGTGTTTAACCTTTTTTTGTGGCTGATGCTGTTTTTCACTAAACTGATTTTGCTGCTGAACCATAAAGAGGTTAAACATGGTGAGATGGACATTGATTAGATGCTCAGCGAGGGCAAACGGTGGTCACCAGCTCCAGTCACACACAACAAATCTCCATTTGACCATCACACACACATGTGCACGTGTGCACACACACACACACACACACACACACAATTGCAATTGTTTTCTACAGGCACTGTACCGTTAAAGCGCTTCAGTCTGTTTTATTCAACTTCCTGCTGATGGCTACAAGTGGGAAAACAACAGTACTGTACATTTGTGCTGTTAAAATGTTCTCTCGTCTTTTTCCATGGCAACTCAGTTCTTGAACGAGGTAAACGGGAATTAAGGGTCATCCAGAGGTTAGTGCGCATTCCACGTAACTTCAGCATCAACAATAAATCCTGCGCCTGAAGATAAGTTTGCATACTGCAGCACTGGACGAAGCATTTACAATTTAACATGAAATATTAAACAGTTGATCTTGGAATGGGGCTTGGACTCTAAGGTTGGTGATTTCTGGACATTGCAACCTTTGTCCATTCAGCTAGATGTTGCACTGCTGCTTATCTTGTTTATGCATCAGGTAATAACAGCCGGCTACCATGAGGGGCAGTTTTTAACATTACGCATTTAAAGGTCCACTGACATCATCTTACAAATTTGCATGAAATGATAGAAGAAGATATATATATATATATTTTATCATTCAACTATGTTCGTTTTTGCAAACAAAATGATAAAATAATGAAAATTCCTTCCAAACTGAGTCTAAAATTAAAAACAGCTTTTCTCTCTGAAAAATCCGACTACAAGCGAATGCAACATTTTTGACGTAGGAAGCAGGACCTTCAGTCTTTGTCTGCCATTAACGCATATTCATTCTCAGCCAGATCGCCTTTTTTTGTTGGTAAAACTTAAAAAATGCCGGTTCGGTGTGTCGCATTTGGGTGTTCTAATATCATCAGTGAACAAGTGAGCCTTTTCACTTTCCCAAAAGATGTAAGACCTTCGTCAAAAATGGAATAAATAAAGCTGCCTCCCCTCGGACTGAGCTCCCTGCTTCCTGAACAGGTAAGAGTCAAATACATACGGGTGCAGACCTAAATTAGAACCTGCTGTTTCTGCTCATCTAACTTCCTGCTTCCAAAACTAAAGACAAATAGCTCAAATCTTAACTTAGATTGATAATTTTGTTGTTTTATTTCTTGTTCGCCATGAATATTTATATGGGGCGTTCTAAAGACGTTCTCCTTCCTACGTCACAAATGTTGCATTCGCTTGTAGTCGGAATTTTCAGAGAGAAAAGCGGTTTTTAATTTTAGACTCAGTTTGGAAGGAATTTTCATTAATTTATCATTTTGTTTGCAAAAACGAACATAGTGGAATGATAAAATATATATATATTTATCATTTTGTTTGCAAAACTGAACACAGTGGAATGATAATATATATATATATCTTCTATCATTTCATGCAAATTTGTAAGATGATGTCAGTGGACCTTTAATCTTCTAAACATCAAGCATATTTGCTGATAACTTTGTCCTTAACACTGTATAAGATTTAAACAATTTCATGAACGGATATTATTGAACTGTGGCATATGTTTGGCTAATAAAAATATTTGAATATTTATTTTCCCACTGTCATTAAATGTCATTTAATTGTCCCCCTGTGAGCTCTGTCTCAGCAGCTGCAGCGTTGTTCACCTGCTCAAAGGAAACACTTGTATTGGATCTGCAGCCTGCAGCTGAACGCAGGAGAGCTCTGTGTGTTTGGCCTCTGCAGGGGTGAATAAGAGTTTGTGCAGCAGACAGACACGCAGGAAGAGTCTTTTGACTGTTCAAGGTGTTTGTGCTGCAGCTTTTCTTCTGATTGTGAACATGGGGTCAGTACATGAAACCAGGTTCTAGAAGCTGTCAGCTCTGAATGCGTTTTTATTTGAGCCAAGTCCAGCAGAGTCAGGCTCTCGTCTCCTACTATGAAACCATCAAATCACCATTCCTTTCATGTTGATTCTCCTCACCTCTGGCTCCCTGATAATCTGTTAACCTTTTCCTTTCTTCATTTAACCTCTCCTTTTTGCCTCCCCCTCCATCAGCTCTAACTGTACAGATTTTTCAGTGGAGCCTCGCACATCTAATTTCCACCTCCATCACAGAGAACAGCAGGAATGATGGTCCACCCTTAATCAGGACCTGTTTTATAGGATTTATCATTGATATCATGTGTTTTTGAAATCCATACATACAGGGACTCCATAAACCCATGATTTATAGTGATGTGCAAAACTCTTAAACCGCCCCTATTTTTTTAAATAGCTTGTTTGCAAGGAGCCAGGCTTTCCTGTAATATTTTTAAGTGGTCTAAATCAATAGTCCTCCAGGCTTTTTGAAGGTCTTCCAACATTTTTTCCATCACTTTGGAATCAACTGGAATCAACTAGCGTGTATCTTCATGTTTATCTTAGATCCTTGTATACTGTTTCTTTTTACACTTTATATTTGTGCTGTTTGAGGGTGTAACTGGGACCTTGAGTACATAATTTCGTTCCACCTCATGTGATTTGATGCGAATGACAATAAGCTTGAACTTGTTTGAGATAAAAAAAACGTTATAATTTGCTCCACTGTGTGGTGTTAGTGTTTTTCATGAATTTAGCAAAGAAATGAAAACAAATGTCTTTGTGACTGGTTGCTGGTGACAAAGATCAACATTTTAACTGGTTCTTTAGTAAGTTGTTTGTTGTGTATCAACATAACACTGGCTCATCCCTTGAGTTTAGAAGCCTTTTCATGGATGGATCGTTAAAGTTAAATGGCTTAACAAACAGACAGACAGACAGACAGGTTCTGCTTTGGTGTGAGGCCTCAGATGACATTTCATAAAACTTGGGAAGTCTGACTAAACAAGACAATCCACATTAATCCCTAATCTAGCAACAGATGAGATTACAATTTTCCAATAGTCTCTATACAGTCAGTCACAGCCCTGACCTGAACTGAGTGCTCCTCTAAGGGAGAACCTGCTCTGCTCAGTTCTCCACAGACAGACATGCTCAGGATTGACTGGTTTGATTTAGGTTTCTGTGTTTTAGTCGTCGTAGAGCTAAATGTGGAAACTTCAAGGAATGAGTGAGGTAACACTTAAACCCTCAGGCTGTGATCAGGTTATCAGTGAAGGTGACACCTCCGCTCAGAGACACTGGGCCCTTTGCCAGACACTGAGTGACATTCAAAACACATTTTACAGCTGGACGCAGCAGTGAACGTGACACCAGCAGGCTTTCTGTTCTGCATTCAGACCTTGCACCATGTTCCTTCTCCACAGTAAAACCAGAAAAAAAAAAAAAAATCATAACAGAAGATTTTTTTATTAAACTTTTTGTGAGTCTGAAATATTCCATTTTAATGTTTAAATAGAGACTAATAGATTTTTGCTGTCCTTAGTAATCTTTCAAAGACTTTTATTACACAGAGACTGAAATATTTCAAGCCTTTATTTCTTGTGATTTGATGATTATGGCTTAGAAATAATGAAAAACCAAAACTCAGCATCTCGGAAATTTATAATACAGCGATAGAGTTCCATGTAGGGGTGGGCGATATGGCTCAAAAATTATATCGTGATATTTCAGAGCATTATCACGATAACGATAAATTTTGTGATATAACCAAAAAAATAAAAAATAAAATTTATTCATTTGACAAAATTAACTTAACGTGTTGTTTTTCAGTATTATATAAAAAAATTAAAAACAACAAGGGGTAATTTTACTAAAATTACTTTATTAAGTAAAGTATTCAGTCTCCAAGTATAAAAATAACTTGTAACAAGTTGATCAGCTGACCCTGAAGCTTCTGGTGTTTCTGCTTCCTCTGTTCCTGCAGGAATTCTTCATTTTTCTGATTCATTTTTTTAACTGATCTATCTCTGATCACCTGCCTCTGTGAGACTGTGTGAGACAGCTGAGCCTCGCGACAGTTTTAGAGCGAGGGAGAGAGCAGCCCGCACGTCGCTGAGCAGCGCGGGGCGGGGGGAGGGGGGGACAAGCTCTCTGTACCTGTGCAGTGAGAGACAGCTGAGACACGTTGTTTGTTTTTAGCATTTTAGCTAGCGTTACACCTGTACCGACAAGTGGAGGGAGGTGCGCAGCTCGGTTTGGTCTTTTGAAGCGCTCGGATGTTAAGGGGGCGGGGCGCCCCGACGTATTACGTCATGAAATTAGCATATCATGATATAACTTTTTTGCCCGGGCAAGCTTTTTTGCCCGGTAAAACCGGGAACGATATGATATGGCCCAGCCCTAGTTCCATGCACACTTTGCACAATGTACAGACGCATATGTAGACGCAAACTACAAATGTCACATTCCTCAAGTCAAGCCACTCCTGATCCAGAGACAACGTCAGAAGTATCTTACCTGGACTGAGGACTGGTGACCCAGAGCTGGCTCTGGGCCACCCAGGGACGAGCTGGACTGGGGAGGGCCGGTCAATGCGAAAACGGCTACAGTGGACCAGAAACTTCACACTGGACTTCAAGCAACATGGATTCTGGTCCTCTCCACTCTTTCTCCAGAATCTGGGACTTTGATTTCCAAATGACATGAACATTTACTTTAATCTGAAAATAGGACATTGGACCACTGAGCAACAGTCCAGTTCTTTGTCTCCTCAGTCAGGCAAGACACTTCCGACATCGTCTCTGATTCAGGAGTGGCTTGACTTGAAGACTGAGACATTTGTAGCTCATGTACCGTACATGAGTTTCCACTACGGAGCTTCATCACAATATTGTAAATTTCTGAGACACTAAATTTGGGTTCTTCATTATCTGTAAGCCATAATCATCAAAATCCCAAGAAATAATGGTTTGAAATATTGCACTCTATGTCTAATAAATCTACATGTTTCATTTCTGAAATGATTGACAACAAAAATTGAACTTTCCCACCATATTCTAATTTTTTGAGCTGCGGCACCAACAGGCAATTTCCCTAACCATAACGATTCATACGAGAGCGTCTGTCTTCCCAGCCTCCTCTTTCACTTAACCAACGATGGGTCTCAGCCTCCATTACGCGCAGGATGAAAGTCAGCTTCACAGAGAATAACACATGAAGAGAGCCCATTAACGGAAGGACGCATGGGCTTCAGACCAGGGGAGGAAGGAGGATATGGTTTAATGGACGCCTTTCCTACCGAGCAGAGGAAAGAAAAAGAAAACTGTCTGCCTGTCTCTATTCTTGGTTCATTCAATATCAGCGGTGGTCAGCTTAGGAAGGAAAAGTATTGATTTAAATTTATACTGGAAAAGGATAAAGTCAGGCTGAGAAATAACATTTAGCCTTTTAAAAGGTTGGAGAGGGAGTTTCAGAGCTGGGGCTCTGCGGGTAAATAAATATATCTGTCAACAAAATGCCAGAGTTTAAATACACTCTGCTGAAATAACTGCTTTTTCAGACGCAGCACACAAAAGTCTGTGATGGAGAACTGGCTTTGTGTTTAAACCATGCTTTTTTTCTCTTTTGAACATGAGCTCCTTTATGATAAGCCTTTTGAATCGGAACAATTTCAGGCTAATTGCAGAGCTGTCAGGGAGTGACTCGACTGTTAATGGCAGCTATTCTCTTTGTTTACACGCTTTCCAAAAGACTTTAAACGGGACTGCTGTTACCGTACTTGTTTTTCCATAGTTTCTTCTCTCTGGAGCCTCCTGGCCTGAAGAGTGACACCACACTGTGGGAGCAGAACCTTGTTTCTCCACAGCTGCTTTTGACAAAGCTCTGCATTTTAAACCTCTGGGCACAGGGAAGGAATCCAACGCCAGCTTCCAGTAACTCAAGGTCACCTCGGCTTTCTGAACGCTCACATAAAAGAAGCTTGTGTGTTCCTCTGACGCAGCAACGCATCAAAACTGTTGCTTTACAGCTTCAGAAAGACTTACATCTGCAGACAGATGTGGAACCACGTCAAAGCCAAAATCTATGGAAGCCCATTTCCACCATGAAAGAATAAAATTAATAAAAGCCCAACAGGAAGTCATAATTTTGAGTTTTAAAGTCATAATTATGAGAATAAAAGTCATAATTTTGAGTTTTAGTCATAATTATGAGAATAAAAGTCATAATTTAGAGTTTTAAAGTCATAATTTCAACTTTTAAAGTAATAATTATTACTTTAAAACTCGTAAATACGACTTTTATTCTCATAATTATGACTTTAAAACTTGAAATTATGACTTTATTCTCATAATTATGACTTTTATTCTCATAATTATGAATTTAAAACTCAAAATTATGACTTTTATTCTCATAATTACTCATAATTACTCATAAAGGCCATCACCATCGTCAACAGCTGATCATCAGACATCCATCAGCGTGACTCCCAACCCATTCACAACCCCCATGTGATGTGAATCCTTATGTATTTTGTGTATTATTTGTACGTTTTTTTTTTTTTTTTAATGTAAAGTATCTGTATAGTTTTTAGCATTTTTAGAGAGACATTTTCTAGAGAGACACGAACAGCCGGAAACAAATTCCTTGTGTGTGTCAACATACTTGGCCAATAAACCTGATTCTGATTCTGATTCTGATAATTATGACTTTAAAACTCGTAATTACGACTTTTATTCTTGTAATTATGACTTTAAAACTCAAAATTATGACTTTTATTCTCATAATTATGACTTTAAAACTCAAAATTATGACTTCCTGTTGGGCTTTTATTTCATAGCGGAAATTGGCTTCAATACTAAATACTACGGTATATCAAGTGGCGATGAAAAGATGTATACATTACATACCTTTATTTAAAAGGATTGATATATGAAGGTAGAGGTATGTATACATTGAATGAATGAATCCATGTGCTATGCAGGAAAACTTCCAGTGTTTGACAGGAAGTTGCATCCCGATTCCAGTAGAGTCACGGTGTCCGGCAAGGGACAAACTTTGAAACTAAATTCAAAAAGTTTAAATTATGACTTTAAAACTCATAATTATGACTTTAAAACTCAAAATTATGACTTTTATTCTCATAATTATGATTTTAAACTCAAAATTATGACTTCCTGTTGGGCTTTTATTTTTTTCTTTCATGACGGAAATGGGCTTCCATAAAAATCAAAGCTGCTACGAAAAAATAAAAATAAATACAAAACTCGTAAAACACCTTGTGTGCATCCCGAGTCTTACCTCTGTGTGTGGCGTAGAGGGCTGCAAAGGTGACAACAAAGAAAGTGGTGGAATATTTCCCAGCATTCACCAGGTGTGGGAAGGCCCTCTTGGTGTCGCGGTAACGCCTCAGGCATTGGACAAAACGTAACCAGGCGGGCAGACACTGGATGATGGCACGCAGACCATACGAGTAGCTGTGGCAAATGTTGTCTTTAGAGACTAAAAATAAAAATAAAAAACACAGCTGTTAAAATGTCTCTTGTTCTCTGTCATATTTCTCAAGCCCTGACTACATGTTTTCTCATTAATATGAGAGTCACATGATGACCTCTGTGTGGCCGAACATTTTTATGCTCCGTGTTATTTTAATGAGCAGGTTTGAGGAAGAGGTAACTGCTGGTGAAGAGGACGGCAATTTAAATGTTGTCGACATTCAGGTCCTGACATGAAACAATAAACAATTGCATCCAAAATTTTGATTTGGGAATTCACCTGCACATTAAGATGTAAAACACACAGCGAAGAGGAAATTTAATTGATACCCAACAGCTAGAATAGAAATCCATCCCTCCATAAAGATGCTGAGTTATTGATTAGATAGACAAAGGAGGCTGAAACATGTCCCAGCTGACACTAATATGTGGGAAACACCCAGAACAACCACATAATCAATCAAAGTGCTCATCAAAGTGACAGACTGTCCTCTATAGCATTTTAGTTGGTTTTCCTAGATCAGTATAGACACAAATATTTCAAAGTGTGCTTTATTTCCATTAAATACAGAAAAAATGGATTAAAACAATCTAAAAGGATAAACTGCATGAGTTTTAAATACAAAACATGACAAATCATACAGATGTGTTCAATTACATTCAGGAAATAAACAATTACAGTACAGTAGTCCCTCATTTATCGTGGGGGATCCGTACCCTGAAGACCTGCGATGAGTGAAAAACCATGAAGTAGGAATAGTAGTACAAGTAGCAAGTAGTAGTTTATTATATATATTAGTAGTTAGTATTAGTAGTTTATTATATATATATATATTTATTGTATGTATATATATATATACAGGTGGTCCCCGACTTACGAGCAAGTTCTGTTCCTACAAGTCGCTCGTAAGACGAAAATTTGTATGTCGGAACACGTTTCGCTCGTAAGTCCGGATTTTCGGTCGTAAGTTGGAAAATTTATGCTAGCGCTACTACGAACACTCGTTTTTCAACACAAACGTACATACTAGTTCATAAACATGCTCAGAAACTTGTTTACAAACTGTTAGCTAACACACTTTCATCTAAAAACACATACCAGTGCTGTATTTTCTGTATGTTCTGTACAACTTTACTGTTCGTTAGTCAGCTCGTAAGTCCGGAACCTCGTATGTCGATGCGCTCGTAAGTCGGGGACTACCTGTATATATATATATATATATAATATATATATATATAATATATATA
>JBBPBX010005277.1:31627-45603 GCA_038048925.1 Garcialebias charrua | reverse complement strand
AGAAACTTGTTTCCAAACGGTTAGCTAACACAATTTCATCTAAAAACACATAAAAGTGCTGTATTTTTTGTATGTTCTTTACAAATTTACTGCTCGTTCGCCAGCTCGTAAGTCCAGAACCTTGTAAGTAAGAGTGCTCGTAAGTCGGGGACTACCTGTACTCAAGTCATTTATTTATTGAGGAAAATGATCCAATATTACACATTTTTTATTATGTTATTGTTGTTATTATTACTTGTTATATTAATTACAACAAGTTATAACCATGTATATGTTTTCTAAGTGCAATCAGCTGTGGTGGCCATCTTGAATCAAGTTGACTTCTAGTTATGTATCTGCTTTAAGTATTTTATTTAAATCTGCCCAATGGTTCATGAGATATTTTGCTAACAGACAGGCACAGCACCTAAAGCTGACGAGGTTTGCGTCTGCAAACAAATGCTGAGCAGACATGTTTTTTTAATTTAGTTTTCCAGCTCATATTGAGTAAAAAGTCTCAAGTCACAGTTACTGACGTGACCACCTGCAACAGGAAGTGATGACTTCCGGAGGCTGAGTGATACTACATCAAAATACACAGCACTCACACACACAGCTTCCTCTTATCTCACACACACAGACCTTCAGCTCCCCAAGAAGGAGCCTGCTGATCAGAAATCATCAGCATCATGTCGGGTCAGAGCGAGCCCAGCAGCAAGGAGGACAAACTGCTTCAAACACCTGAGCAGGTAACACTCAGGACACACTTTAAAAAACATGTATGACACACTTCACATGTGTGGCTCTGCTCACATCATGTGTGCATCAAGACGCAGCATCAACCCGACTGTCAGATCGTTGTAGGACATATTTGTAGTTTGGCCTCAGCTTTTCTTCAGAGATTTTCAAGTTTTCAGCTTTTGTTTGAACTAAAGCTGAAAAAAAAAGAAGTCTCATGCAAAAGTTGAGTCACTGCCTCCAAGATCTGATGCTGGTTTAAACATGTATGTTTAGATCAGATGAATCACAAGTTTCCAGCCAGTGCTTTCTCCAAAACTTTTTTAATGCATTTGGAGAGGAGCAGGATTGACTTTTTTTTTTTACTTTGGGGAGTTTTCTACGTCCACACAGAAAAGGCTGGAGTTGTACATGGGATGAGCTGGTGTGCACGTATGTTTCTGAGTAAATCCCTTCCAGGAGAAGTTTCTCGTGCAAATATTAGCAGCGCGTTTCCTCGATGTTGTCTCTGAGATATTTTCATTATAGAGGAAGTTCCTCAGTCAGGCCACAACAAAAATAGAGAAAACACATTTTCGGCAGAGGATCACAGAACGATGTGGCCATATTTTAAATTTCTTGTTTGTTTCGATTTGATTTTATAAAACTATTTACTCGTATTGAAATAAGTGCCACATCTGTCTCTTTTCCCAGGAGCAAGGATTTCCAAGACAGCGGCAGGTCAGTACCCAGCTGCTGATGATCGTTTCTGCATTTTAGTTCACTTTATTTTCTGTATAAGATTTATTTTACTCACCAGTTAACTTGAACAAAATCCAAAAACGCTGTCAAATCTGTCAGGACATTCTGGATCATGAACCTTTTCATCATAAATCCTTCAATCTCAAAACTTCCCTTTCTTTCTAAAATCTTGGAGAAAATAGTTTTATTCCATTAACCCTTTTAAACAAGTTTTTGAATGAGAATGGAATTTTTGAGATCTCTCAGTCTGGGTTTAAACAATTACACAGCACTGAAACAGTCTTGATAAGGGTCTGTAACAACATTCTTTTAGTAAATGATTCTGGTCAGTTTGTGATACTTGTACTCCTGGACATCATCACTCCTTTTGACACTGTTGACCACAGTATCCTTATATCATGATTATAACACTAGGTTGGGATTACGGGTGCAGTGTTAGAATGGTTCTGTTCTTATCTAAGTGACAGGAGCTTTTGTGTTAATGTTAGTAATACTTTGTCTGCTTCAGTGCCTCTTTCCTGTGGGGTTCCTCAGGGCTCAATTCTGGGTCCCCTTCTGTTTTCACTGTATCTGCTCCCCTTTGTGTCTATCCTGAGGAAACATGGTCTTTTGTGTCATTGATATGATGATGTTTGTCAGATTTATCTTCTCTTAAAACCTGTCTTGATGACATTAGGGCATGGATAGCTTCACTTTTTTTTTGTTTTAACGATTAGAAAACTGAAGTTATTGTGTTTAGCTCTAGCTCTACTGTGGTCTCTGTTCCTGTAAACCTTGACTCTCTTGAGCCATATCTCAAGTCTGTTACAAATCTTGGGATGGTTTTAGAATCTGACTTTAGTTTAATAAACAGATTTATAAATAAGCTTCTACCAGTTAAGGCAGATAGCTGAGATAAAGTTCGTGTTGACCTGATCTGACCTTGAAAAAAATAGTTCATGTCTTCATTACAACCCAGCTAGACTATTACTATAACATGCTCTATGTTGGGGTCAGTCATGTTTCTCTTTCTCGTCTTCAGCTCGTCCAAAATGCTGCAGCTCATGCTCAACAGGAGCTTGTAGGTTTGAGCATATTTCATCAGTTTTGTCCTCCCTTCACTGGCTCCCTATGTGTATTAGAATTTATTTTAAAATTATCTTGTTGTCCTTTACAGTGCATAAATGGCCTTGCATCCTCATATTTCTCTGAGCAACTTCTAATTTATGTTCTTTTTCGGGCACTGACATCTTCTGACCAATCTGCTTTTGGATGTACCACAAACCAGGTTGAAGCTCAGAGGAGATAAGGCTTTTTCAGTCCTTGTCCCTAAACTTTGGAACAATCTGCGCCGTGCGAACTATCTCTTCTAAAAACACACCTGTTTTATCTGACGTTTTACACTGAGATTTGATTTTGTATTTTATGTTTTTCTTCTGAGCTTTTGATGCATTTTTGGTTTATTATTATTATTATTATTATTATTATTATTATTATTATTATTATTATTATTATTAGTAGTAGTAGTAGTAGTAGTAGTAGTAGTAGTAGTAGTAGTAGTAGTAGTAGTAGTAGTAGTAGTAGTAGTGGTAGTAGTATCATTGAATTCCTCCCATTTATTTTATTGTTAAGCACTTTGGTAACAGCTGCTGTTTTAAATGTGCTTTATAAATGAAGTTGACTTGACTTGTTCTTTTGGTTTTTACCTGTAATATTTCAGCTTGTTCTTAACAAATTAGCTTTTATCACAAATGAAAGCAACGTTGATGAAAATATTACTGACTCAGATCAAAACACAGTAACTTTATTGAACAAAAGCAGCATGATTATATGTCACACATGTGAACATTTTACTGGCCAGTCATCAAGGAGAATATTTAAAAAAAAAAATTCAATTCAGGATCAAATATTTACAAAAGTTATAATCATAATTCAATCCAGGAGATTAGAGTTGTGCTCAGACATTTACATCCACTCATCGTGGACTTGAAAATCATTAGTTTTTGGATTTAAATGGTTCATCAGAACTACTGGTATTCTTTTCCAGGGTGGAATGATTGACATCCAGCTTTAAATGGTAAAATGGTAAATGGAGCTTATTTATATAGTGCTTTCCAGCCCCCTATGAGGGGCCCCAAAGCGCTTTACAATACCAACCATCCACCCATTCATACACACATTCATACACCGATAGCGGCAGACTGCCATGCAAGGTGCTTTCCAGTCCTACCGGGAGCAACTCTGGGTTAAGTGTCTTGCCCAGGGACACAACGACACGTGGTGTGGGGAACCGGGATTCGAACCTCCAACCTTCCGACCGGGGGACGACTGCCATTACCACTACGCCACGGCCGCCCAGGACTTGTAAAAACAAGAACTGGATGCATAAGTATGAATCTGTTGTGGATTTTCTCTGATCCATACAGAGTCAAAATAATACATAAAGGCTCAAACACTTCCAGTGATGTTTGGTTAAATGTTGCATAGCGAGTTACGCTTCAGCTACGGTCTTTTTTCCATCAGCAAGCTTCTATATGTAACTGGTAATTTCCATCCATCCATCCATCCATGTATCATCCATCCATCCATCCATCCATCATCTTCCTCTTGTTCTGAAGTCAGGTCTCGGGGGCAGCAGCTTGAGCAGGGAGGTCCAGACATCTCTTTCCACAGCCTCTTCTTCCAGCTCCTCTGGGAGGACCCCAAGGTGTTCCCAGGCCAACTGCAAGACATAGTCTGTCCAGTGTGTCTTGAGTCTTCCCCAGGTCTCCTCCCTGTCGGACATGCCCGAAGCACCTCCCTAGGGAGGCGCCCAGGGATCATCCTTACCAGATGCCTGAACCACCTCAACTGGCTGCTTTTGATGTGGAGGAGCAGTGGTTCTACTCTGAGTCTCTCCTGGATAACTGAACTTCTCACCCTATCTCTAAGGGAGAGTCCAGCTACCCTGCAGAGGAAACTCATTTCAACCTCCTGTATCCACGATCTCATTCTTTCAGTCATTACCCAGAGTGTATGATCATATGTGAAGGTAGAAAGTTAACGTAGACTGACCACTATAGAGAGCTTTGTCTTACAGCTCAGCTCCCTCTTCACCACAACAGACCAGCACAGAGTCCACAATACTGCAGATGCTGCACCAATCTGTCTGTCAATCTCACACTCCATTATTCCCTCAGTCATAAACAAAACCCTCAAGATACTTGAACTCCTCCACTTGAGGCAGAACCTCACCCTCAAACCAAGGAGAGAAATCCACCCTTTTCCGACGGTTATTTGACTTCCCTTATTGGTAGAGTTCATTTATTAAGATTGTGGCTTTGGGAATGACATTCCAGAAAGTTAAGCTTGGTCTAATCCCAGAAATCAGTTCTGCTGTATTTGGGATCAATATTCTGTTGGAACCCCCAGATGTGTTAAGATGAAGCTGACATAGTTCTCCTCCTTCATTATTTCACCCCTTTCATACACTAAAACCACTGCATGATACTGCTACCACCATGTTTGACACTTGTTTCAGTGTTCTTGAAAGTCTTGCCTCAACTTCTATAAATTTTGTTATTGTAGCCAAACAGCTAAATCTTCATTTATAAAACCTTTCTCCAGAAAGCTTTTTCATCAAGTTTAAATGTGTTGTTTTTAGAGCAGGTCCTTCTTTGCTGGTTAGTACCCTGTCATTCTATACCAGTGTAAAGTTTACTTCACTGTCGAATCACACTGGTAAACATTTATTTAAACACCCGGACCCCCGAAACTCACTGCATTTTTGTGGCGCTACAAGAATCCTAATTGTACTCAAAATATTTTCTTGCTGTTTTCTTTCTTCCTCTCACCAGCTTTCCCCTGTTCATGCACGCAAATTTGGATTAACAAGGAAACCCAGGGACAGGAGGGTATGTAATTCAGGATTATGTGTCACATTTTAGTGCAAAGACAAATAAAACCATGAAGAAACTGCTCTGCTCATTTGCTAGGACTTTAAAGAAGAGGAAAATCCAGATGTTAAAGCAAGACGACACAAGGAGATGGAGGTATTGTCATCATTTTGTTACACTTGGTATGAAAAAGCATTTTTCTAATTAAACGTTCACTGTCTTTTGATTCTGTTTATAGCTGAAGCCTCTGTATAAGGAGCTGCTCTACACAATTGCACATAAGATGGGCAAACCTACATTGGCTGAGGTTTTCACAGACAGCCAGCTTCACCAGTATATCCGGGAGGTAATCTCACTTCAGCACATAACACCGGTCATGTTTGACTGATGACTGATGGGTTTTTCCTCCCTGTCTACCAGGCTTTCAGTATGACAGAGTCAGAGCACGGCAGTCTGATGGAGAAAGTACAGAATACAGAGGTGAGAAAAGGAAGTCATCATGGTGTTTCCAACAAATGCACCATTAGCGACCCCAAGATCTATTGTTGTTTCATGTAAAAATGACACCAGATGGTAGAGATTGTGTCAATGACCACCGTTTTACGAATAAACCTGACTATTTATCTGTTACCCCCAACAGTCCCCGGTTTACTGTTTGATGGTTACTGTGAAGGAGGCCAAGGGAATTCTGGGGAAAGACGTCAGTGGTGAGTCTCTGCATGACAAATCATTCTGTTTAACATGTTTTCTTGATTTAGAAACAAAAAACTATTAGGCTGATGTAAAAATCTGATATTTTATGGTCACGTTTTTTTTTTTTTCATGACTTAAATGCCTTTGCAAAGCCGTTGGAAATTCATAAATTTTAAGACATGCAATGACAAGATATTTAGAAATTAACTTTGTAGCTACTTCAGTGATGGCATAGTTACATTGAAAAAGTAACTTAGTTAAGTTACTAATTAGTCCTTGGGAAAAGTAACTTAGTTAAGTTACTGATTACTTGATTTGGAAAGTAACTAAGTTAGATTACTAAGTTACTTTATTACCACTTTCGGCTGCTAGGGTCCACCGACCGTTCCCAGCTCATGTGTACGAAAAAAGCCTCCTTTGCTCGGACTCACTCTGTCGCAGCCCGGCCTCCTGAACTCTGGAGGTAGGTCTGAACTAGTGTTTGTTGGCAAAATATCTCAAGAACCACACAACAGATTTTGATGAAACTTACAGAAAGTAATCACTGGATGGATATTTACAACTGTTTAGCTGTAGGAGATGTTTGTGCTAAAATTCGATTTATTTATAATTTATTTTCGCGACCATTTGGAAGACGTCAAAGCGAAACCATTTAAATCCAGCAGATTTGACCATTTCGTGAATTTATTAAGGAACGGTTAAGCTCAGGAACACTTGTGCTATAATGTCAGCTAAGAAATATATTTTTAAAGCGTTTATTTTGCTAAATTTTAAAGAAATGAAGCCGTCCCACCCGCGCGCGTGCACATAGCGAACTACTTTTTTTAATCCAGCTGATTTGACCATTTCGTGAATTTATTAAGTAAAGGTTAAGCTCAGACACATCTTTGCTATAATTTTCAGCAAACAAATAATTGTTTTTACCATGTTTTTGAAGCTGAGTCTCCTCTCGGTTCCGTGAGCACCTCAGTGTTTACGTTTCTGTCAACCTGGTGTCAGTTAGATGACAGCCACAGCAGGTGACCATCCCTCCTTGAGTCTTTTTTTTATCACTCCCCGAGACGCATTGAGGAAACAAAATTACAGTAAATTACAGTACTACAGAAAATGACAAAAAAAAGTAACGCACAGTAATTTGGATAAGTAACTTTAATCTGATTACTGGATTTTGAAAAGCAACGCGTTCGATTACTAGTTACTGAAAATAGTGGTCCGACTAGAGTAACAAACAACAACAAACGCGTTACTGACATCACTGCTACTGATACTTCTTTAGAGATAGACAAAAATGGGGAAAGCTGCCACTTGAGAAAAGTTTTTCGTCAAAAAGCTAGAAACTAATTTTAGCTGATTCAGCGTGCAGATGTGCTTTGTGACTGAGCACGGAGAAACGTTTTGGGAGGTTTAGCATTAGCATCAGTGCTAATATTTGCTATTAGCATTAGCAATATATATTTTTTAAACTTAGGGCCCTTTTCACCATAAAGTGCTTCTTGTGTGGAAACCTACTGAAGATGTAAAACACTAATCACATAATAAGTCAGAGTGGCATGGTGGCCCATCTGGTAGAGCTGCCTCTCAGCAAGAAGGTCATTGATTCAAATCGTGGCCTGGGACCTTTCTGGGTGGAGTTTGCATGTTCTCTCCATGCTGCGTGGGTTTTCTCTGGGTACTTTAGTTTCCTCCCAGACCAAAAACATGCGTTAGACTGACTGGTAACTCTAAAACTGTCCTGTGAGTGAGAGAGTGAATGGCTGTTTGTCTCTTATGTGTCCCTGTGATGGACTGGAGACCTGTCCAGGTGTCCCAGTGATGACTGGAGACCTGTCCAGGTGTCCCAGTGATGACTGGAGACCTGTTCAGGGTGTGTCCCCCGCCTCTCATACAGTGACCCAAAAAGGCAAAAACATGTAAAAATAATGGATAAATAATCAGTCCTAACTTCTTCCAGTTCTTCCCTGATGGAATAATATAAACAGAAATTAGCTCTTAAGAAAAGTGGGAATCATAAATGTACTTTTTATTTCCGTATTTCAGTTAGGATCAGTCCATTGTAGAAATGTTTAAAAGGTAAGACTGAATGCTGTTGACCAAAGAAAAATGAGTTTTAGCATCAAAAAGACATTGGGATTCATACGGAATAACAAATTACCAACGTGTAGTAACATTACCAGCTCATCAAGATCCTCACCCAAACTGAACCCTTTTCCTACCATCAAGGAAGCTTCAAAAATGTTTTTGTCGTAAATGTCTTGTTATCGCCCGTTGCTGAAAGACGAAGATGGACGATGTGCATCAGTCTGATACTAAAATGAACCACTGGACACATTTTAATAATCCTTGCAGGAAAAAAGTAAGTGGATGTACAACAACAGCTGATTAACTATTGACGTCCACCTCATTAAAGATGGCCGCTACAGCTAAGCAAATCTAGCAAATCAAAACATGGCTACGAGTGAGTCGATTTAACAGCTCAACTTTGGTGGAGCTGAGAGTCTTTGATAACATGTGCACATGCACGTGCCTCTCACTGTCATCTGCAGAAATATTCAGATGATTCTGCAGTGGTCGGGTGTATCAGAGATGGACAAGAAGCTGAGTACAGGGACCTGCTGGACCACTTTGTGGCATGGTGTGGAAACAATCATCTCATCTTGACTGTGAACAAAACAAAGGAGATGATTGTAGAGTTCAGGAGAAACAGGGACAGGTCCAATCCTATTTCCATCATAGGAGAAGAAGTGGAGATGGTGGAGAAGTATAAATACCTCAGGGTTCACCTGGACAACAAACTGGACTGGAGATGCAACAGTGAAGCGTCTACAAGAAGAGACAGAGCAGACTGAACTTCTTGAGGAAGCTGAAGTCCTTCAGTGTTTGCAGCAACATGCTGCATATCTTCTACAAGTCTGTTGTAGAGAGTGTTATCTCTTCTACCATCATCTGCTGGGGTAGCAGCACCAGAGCAAGTGACTTAAAAAAGATCAAGAAGCGCATAAAGAAGGCTGGTTCAGTTCTGAGGACTCCTCTAGAACCTTTGGAGATGATTGTACAAAGAAGGATTCTTCATAAAACGAAGAACATTATAGACAACCCTCAGCATCCTCTTCATCAAGGCTCAGCAGAGGATGTACTTCCTGCAGCAGCTGAGGAAATCCAAGCTGCTGGCCAATCTGATGGTTCAATTCTACATGGCCATCATTGAGTCCATCCTCTGCTCCTCCATCACAGTGTGGTATGCCGGGGCCACTGCCAGGGACAGACAGAAACTACAGCGTGTTGTGCACTCTGCAGAGAAGGTAATCGGCTGTAGACTCCCATCTATCCATGACCTGTATGCCTCCAGGACTGTAGGGCGAGCAGGTCGGATTACAACTGACCCTTCTCACCCTGCACATGGACTCTTTGAACCACTCCCATCGGGTAGGAGGCTTCGGTCCATTTGGACCAGAACCTCCCGCCATAAAAACAGTTTATTTCCATCTGCCGTCAGTCTTCTGAACTTTCATAATCATGTTACTGTTTAACTCTGCCTTATCCTTTATCACTGGCCTGACACTGTACATCATCACTCCATTTATCTTCATTTAGCACCATTTGTCACTGCCATTTATTGTGAATATTGTGCTGTACTGTATTGTGTTTATTGGTTGGTGTGTACATACATTTTTAATTCTATTTTTTCTTCTATTTTTACTTCCTTTTATTGCACCTTTATGCCAAAGCAAGTCAGTGAATTTTATTCTTTGACAATGGCAATAATAAACTGATTCTGATTCTGATCAGGCTGTCATACAACAGTGTCTTCAGTCAGAGGCTTCTACAGATCTGCTACAAGACAAGAGATCCTTTCTGCCCAAAAATACATTTTTTGTCAGTTTTACATAAATTGAGTGTGGATTTGACGTGGTGGTAGCTGAGATTCATTCACAACAGCTGCTCTGAGTGTACCTGGTAAAACATCAAACAAGCTTGTGCACGTCAGTATTAGTTTTCTGTCCCCCATCACGGAACAAAGAGCGGGACTTAGAAATACCCTCCATCCACAAGTCTTTCCATGTTGTGAGTACGATAAATGGTAAACAGACTGTACTTCTACAGCGCCTTTCTATCTTATCAAGACACTCAAAGCTTTAACCATTCATACAGCACTCTACTAGATCTATACGAAGACAATCTGAATCTGTAGAGAATAATAATAACTAGAAAGTTCCTGGAGAAACTTTGACGGGGGCTGCCAGGCTGTTGCCAGACATCTTGAATCAAAATGGCTCCAAATGTTAATCAGTTCTAGAGATACATTTGATAAATACTTTCTATGAGTTTCAAACAGTACCAACAGTGAGTATGTTTTCATCAGATTCTAAATCATGTGACTTGACAGCAGCAGTTTGTGTGAGGAGTGTTCTCCCATTCATTTTCAATGGGGAAATATGGCAACTTTGTTAGCAAAATACATCGCCATGGTAACTCCGATTGCTTAGAAAAGTAATAGCACACATCTCTGAGTCGGGCCGGTCGTTTTGATATAACTTTTGTGGGGGTTCACTTTGTGGTTCGGTCCGTATTAAAGTTGAAAAAGATAACTTTTTCTGGTGTAGAATAATAAGTGGGCAGTAACCAACTAGTTCCTGGATTTGGAGATTCATTACGTCTTTGTTCGCAAATTACGTTGCCATGGTAAGTCGAAATGCCAATAAAAGTAATAGCACACATCAGGGGGCCGAGCCAGTCGTTTTGATATAACTTTTGTGGGGGTAGACATTGTGGTTCGGGCCGCATTAACGCTCGACGACAATGTAGACACACGTTCGAGCACAATAACAATAGGTGGCTTCCATGCATTTACATGCAATGGCAGCCCCCAATAATAAAAAGAATGTGTTTGTCTGTCATCTGTGTATGTTTCCCATACACAGACGAAATTCGTCTCTGCATTTAACCCAACCACCACCAGGTGGTGCAGTGAGCAGCCATAAAGCGCTCGGGGAGCTGGAGAATTAGGTGTGCACTCATAGACACCCCAAGGTGTGTAGTGGCCGGGACGCGAACCCGCGTCCTTCGGGTTCCAAGTCAAAAGCCCTGCCACTACACCATCTTGGCTCCTAATCAGAGCTTTATAAGCCTTCATCCTGCGCCCTGGATCCTTTCCCCTCGTCTCTCATAAAAACCAATCATTCTGCAATAGGCCCACTTATCACTCAAATAATAAATCAGTCTCTACAATCTGGTCATGTTCCACTGCCTCTAAAAACCGCCATCATTAGGCCTCTTCTGAAAAAATCTAATTTGGATCCCGACATTTTTTCTAATTACCGCCCAATTTCACACCTCCCTTTTCTGTCTAAAGTGCTGGAAAAAGCTGTTGCTGCTCAGCTGCAGGATCACCTACAACAACACTCCCTGTATGAGAAGTTCCAGTCTGGATTCAGGGCAGCTCACAGTACAGAGACTGCATTGCTGAGGGTTACCAATGATGTCCTCTTGGCTGCTGACACTGGCTCTCCCTCCATCCTTGTCCTCCTTGACCTCACTGCAGCCTTCGACACTGTGGACCATAGTATCCTCCTCCACCGTCTTCATGTGGAGGTCGGTCTCTGCGACACAGTCCTGGACTGGTTCAAATCTTTCCTCTCCAATAGGCTGGAATGTGTTAGTCTTGGCAACGCCACGTCCCAGACAGTTTGTGTCTCCTGTGGTGTCCCTCAGGGGTCGGTTCTGGGGCCCCTGCTGTTTTCCCTTTACATGCTGCCTTTAGGTCAAATTATTAATCAGTTCAACATTTCTTTTCACTGTTATGCCGACGATACACAGCTTTACATCAGGACTGGAGCATCCTCATCTTCCACCTTGTCATCTCCATCTTCACTCACTGCCCTCTCTGCCTGCCTGGAGGCAATTAGGGCATGGATGAATCAGAACTTTCTTCAATTAAACTGCTCCAAGACTGAGGCCATACTGATTGGCACCCCTCACCAGGTACAAACATCTCCTATAACAAGACTTTCCTTTTCTGGACAAGACATCCCCCTCTCCACCTCTGTTACTAATCTTGGAATAAAAATGGACTCCAATCTTACATTTGAAAATCACATTAAGCATCTGTTTAAAACTTGCTTCTTCCATCTTCGAAACATCTCCAGACTTCGCCCATCCCTAACTTTTTCCGATGCTGAGAAGCTCGTCCATGCTTTTGTCTCCTCCAGGCTCGACTACTGCAACTCCCTGTTTATTGGAATCCCTGGCAAAAACCTTCAGAAACTTCAATATATTCAAAACAGTGCAGCAAGGATCTTGTTGAGAGTTCGTAAATTTGAACATATTACGCCCATTCTCCATAACCTTCATTGGCTTCCTGTCGCCTACAGAATTCAGTACAAAACTGCTCTCATTACACATCAATGCTTACACGGAACTTCACCAGATTATCTGAAGGATATTCTCATTCCATACTCATCCACCCGTTCGCTGCGGTCACAGAACAGCAATCTCCTTCACATTCCGAGAACCAAATTAAGGACCATGGGAGACCGGGCTTTCAGTGTGGCTGCCCCCCGCCTGTGGAACTCTCTTCCTGACTGTCTAAGAGCCCCACAGTCTGTGGTTGACTTTAAGAGCGACTTGAAGACCTTTCTTTTCGACCAAGCATACTCTACCTCCTCATGATTCTACTTTTGATCTTAGCTGATATTGTTATTGATTTTAATTGTTTTATTATTTGTTTTATTGTCATTTAATTCTGTTGCTCCTTGTAGCACTTTGAGATTTTCATTAATGAAAAGTGCATTATAAATTGAATTCATTATTATTATTATTATTATTTATCACATTCATACACTGATGGGACACACATCAGAGGCAACGAGGGGTTCAGTCTTGCTCAGGGACACTTCAACATGTGATTGCTGGTGGAATCGAACCCCCAACTCTGCCATTGGAGGACTACTGCTTTAACCACTCAGCCACAGCTGCCCCTGATAACTTGAAAAACCAACTTCCGTTTAGGTGTGTGGCTGCATCTAGGTGTAAGAAAGGTCACTATTGAAAATGTTGCTGTCACATCAAAATCCAAGATGGCCACCAGTGCACCACCAAATATGTATGTAAATTGACCACCACTGTCATCTGAGGGAACTATGCTTTCTAGTGTTTACTGTACATTGCTTAAAAGTGTAGTTTCTACAAATGATTGGGGCAGACAACAATCAATTTATGGTGTTGTTTGTTACAAATATTCATGTTCAGGTCCCTCAGTGACGCGGGACATCGGTGTACCGCTTGTTCAAGCCGCATCTTCAGCTAACTTCCACGTGTTTTCGACAGGTTTCAGCGACCCGTACTGCCTGCTGATGGTGCTGGAGAACGAGGAAAAGAAAAAGACAAGCAGCCCACAAGCCAAGCCGTGTAAATATGTTGCAAAGGACGTCGTGTCGCATGAGAAAATCTGCCAAACGGAGATCAAAAAGCAAACCCTGAACCCCGTCTGGAACCAAACCTTCATCCTGTGAGTTCAACTGTAGTTTCCACTGAATCAAACCCAGATGACTCATCTTCTGCTTCTTCTTCTGCAGGGACTTCAAAGATACCAGCGCCAGCTTCCACCTTGAGATGTGGTAAGCACACATTGTTTCATTTATTTCCACCACCCCCATCACAAAACCATGTACTTGTATTTATTTACCCGTGTCTCCATGTGTGGGTGTGCCGTTTCTGTCTGTTAGCAAAAAAATCTCGTGAGCCACTGGAGAGATTTGAATGAATTTCTCAGAAAACATTTGTTGAATGTACATCTGCAACTGATTAACCTTTAGAGTCAGTCTGATTCAAGATGGCCACCAAGCAGCCTTAGCTAACACAAACATCACACATTTGAGGACCAAAATGTTCACATTTTGGACAGAGAACACAGATGGTTTGAGAGGGGTGTGAAAGAAGCTGTTTATGTCAAAAAATAAAAGCCTTCTCTTAACA